>JAQFYE010001377.1:0-23453 GCA_034694305.1 Protaphorura glebata | reverse complement strand
GCTTAGCAACCAAATGCAATTAAAATGTTTTAATGTTGATTTTGTGAGAAATCGGTTAAGGGATAGACTGAGAGGGTGGGAATACTAATATGAGGAGGTTGCTTAGCAACCAAATGAAACTAAAATGTTTTAATGTTGATTTTGTGAGAGAACGATTAGTGGATGGACTGAGAGGGTATGGATACCAATTTTAGGATGTTGCTTAGCAACCAAATGCAATTCAAATGTTTTTGCCGATTTTTTGAGGAAATGAGAGACAACGATTAAGAGATGGATTGAGGAGGTCGGGGTGATAATATTTTGGGTTGGTTAACAACAGAATGTAGTTAAAATATTTTGATGCCGATTTTTTGAGGAAATCCCCGTAATATAATTTATTAAGTTTCTTTCTAACCCGGAAGTATTTCCGGGCTTCCTGCTAGTTAAAAATAAAATTGTTGATTTTGACAAACCATTTTTTAATCAGTGACGATATTTGATTTCTGGTAGTCATCCCATTTTATGAGTCAATAAACTGTTTGGATAGTAGAGGATCGATGGCTCTCGTCCGAAAAATGCAAAGTAGCTTTCAGCGTTCTTCTGGTTTTCTTTTATTTGTTAGTTTTTTTAATCTTTTTGTAATTGTGCAATATTATTTTGTAGAAAACTCATTTTTAATAATGACATTTGTTTGGCGACGGACATGTTGAAAAGCCCGTGTTTATCAGCGAAAGATTCATTCTTCTTTAAACAAAGTTATTAGCAAGTACTTTTTATGAGAATATTGGTCAAAAGGAATACATAATTTAAAAATTCGACACTATACCTTAGCCTTAGCTTAAATTCATGCATTATCATGCTATATTAATGAAGTTCGTTAACGCTATCATTCAACTACGTAGAATAGTTTGGAATTTTGAAACCGAAACCAGCTAAATGAAATCGGATTCTATGGGTAAGTTTATAACTTGAGGCAAATAATTGATGCAATATTTTTTTTTATTTACTAGGCTCGGCTGGAGAAAGAAAAATTAAGATTTTCTTTATTGCGATAGTTATTAAATCGGAGCTACAATCCAAGATACTTCAATCCAATAGTCACGCTGGACCCTATGATGGAGCTAACAGGACGGTGCTTACGAATAGTGTTACGAGTTTGATTAAGCAAAGAAGTCAGTCTAACAGGTAAAGACAGGTGGAATTGCACATTTTAAAACGTTTTGATAAAATTTTAAATAATATACTGACTACAGTTTCCATTTAGATCATATTCCTATTCTACCTTTCTGGTGAATAGAATATAATTGGACACAGTTCTGAATAAATTGTTTCCACAAGTACTACCGGACAAGATTATTATCAACCCCTCTGTTGGAGGTCTCGTTTGCCGAAACAACTGGCCCTGATAACACAGAAGAGGAAATCACTTACCTCAAAATTGAAGGCTGTAATAATCAGACTTACCCTTGACCTCCTTGCCCTAAGAATCTTATTAGAAAGTAGAAAGCTCAGTCAAAGCATATGTCTGTGATAATAAATCTTTATTTTTGTTATTGTTTTCTAAAAATTAAGTTATTCGTTGTTCTTACTATATTTCCACACGTTTGCTGTGTTTTAGTTTTACATCAGTCAGAAATTCCTTGGCGTGTAGTTTTTAGAAATCCAAGTACATATATGTACTGCATGCTCACAAGGAATCATGATTACATTGTATAACTTAAACTCGGAATTGTTAAATAAATTTCTCCAGTCGTCTTAAATCGTGTAGTACCCTTATCCTGGACAGGGCACGCCGACGCGATGTTCCAGCCAAATCCTTGTATACTCGTGCTAATAATAGTAAGCACTTCATGAACTCTTGTCCATTGTTCTTCACCGTCATCTGCTCCTGACTCTGGACTCAGTCTGTTAATTATAGAGAACAACAAACGGGTAAACTTGGAAGGAAGGGGGAAAAACTGCCAAAGACACGACTCCTCTTTTCTCTCTAATAACGTTCCTTTTATTAACGAGGAAAAGGAAAAGCATTTGAACTCAGCCTTCGTCTCCATAGAGCATGTCATGGACCTACTAAAACCCATGCATTACGATTACGACTGCCACCAACATTTATGAGGACACGAGTACTCTTTCTCCTCAAATGCAACATTTGTGCACAAAATGGAGCATCATGTTATATGTGGAACCTAGGAATCGTTTTTTCACGTTTTGCTTGCATCCTCAGTGATACTACAATTTTCAAATGTTGTATTTGACTAGAGATTCGGAATATTAACTAGGAAGGATAGAAATGTTGGCTGGTATGATTGCGATTGGAGCTCTGAAAGAGCACGAATCTGCACAGCACAGGAGCCTTTTCTCGAATTGCTTGAAAGATCCTTAACAAAACTCAAATCTTTCGAGCTCAACAGGTAGTAGGAGTTTCAGACGTACAAGGCACACTTCCATAACGATTCGAAGCAGAGCGTGTGCCGAATGCTTTCTGACTGAAATGATCACTTGCTCCACAATTTCAATTTCTGAATATTATATTAGAAAGCCCACTTTTCCTAAGGAGGATATCCCAACTTTGATATGTATAGGCAAGTCAATTTATCTGGTTACGTACTCAGAATTTGAATTAGGTTACAATATTTTCCTTCTTCGAAGTTCAGTAGAATGGAGGGATCGTCTGACATATTGAACTTAGAGGAAAATTAAAATTATGGCGAAAGTCAATTTTTATCAGTTGAACTACAAGCCTTAAGTTCTCAATAGCAGTCCGCTTTTTAAATTCTCGTAAGATAAGGACGTATAATCCTAGCTTCAATTCTTGTTAGCTTCACACAAGGAAACCGTAAACCGTTGGAGTTTCGAACACGATGAGATTGTTACGACAATTCTTTTGTATTGTTAAAATATTTGTTACATGTTTTTAAACTCCAATTTAAATTCTCTATGGAACAGCGCGTATGCATTTCTTCATTATCGGTTGGCAGGCACTTGAATAGACTTCACTTACTACGAACGAAGGAAATTGTTGAAAAAACTGCAGAAGTTGTTCCATAAACCGCCTTAACATTATCCGCGTCCCCACATGAGACATTAATATTTGAAGAGTAAATACACCTGTTTTATTGTGTTCTACCCCTGGAATATTTGAGGTGGAAGATAAAGGAATAGGTCCTAGCCCCAAGGACAACAAGCGGTCCTTTAACAAAATATAAGGTTGAGAGTGAAAGGCAGAGAAAAAACTGAATCCGAGTTTTCCTTTCCCTTTTTGCCTTACTTCTTTTTGCCGCACCCTCCTCTTCCAATCACATAAATTTTGCATTGGTCAACTGAATCTCTCGGATGGAAGTTTGTGCCTGTCTTGAAGTGTTTTTTCTCAATCCCAGTCTAGCTCCCTCTTCGACATGACTGACGGAGGGGTACTGGAGTGAACAAGACATCGTAAAAGTGTAGGAATAATTGATTTGGGCAAAATTGTGTTAAAGCATAGATCCAGATGGTTCTCCCAAGAGAATACTAGGAACCGGGATTTTCCCTGCTTTCTACGAAGCAAATGTTTGTGCTACAAATGACGTACGAATCCGTCTTTAATGATACAAAATTCCTGGGAAGGAGAACCTGAGTCCGTAAAATCGTGTGAATCGAGAGACCCAGTTTTTATGAAGAAAGCTCTTCACAGGAAATAGTGTCCTTTGTCCAGGTACTTGGTTGTCCGACCATAATCAATTGAAAGATGTACTTTTTAAGAGAATTGTCCCTTCCGTAAAAGTGAGACAAAGTGCTTCCACCGCTCTACATTATTTTCCCCTTAAATTGTTAATTTGTACTTTACCAACCTTTTCTGATATATTCATTCTTGACTTGGACGTGCTTCCCTGCAAAAATTATTTATTTGTTAAGCAACCAGCAAAGTCGACAAGAATTTATGTTATTTGCTCAATAAATAAGTCATTTTATTTTCAAGGGACTGACATAAAAATGGGACAACCTCTTTCAGAAAGAAAGTTGAGACCACAATGTTGCTTGCTCCATGCTTGAAAGTGTCTGTTTCTGTTTCAATACATGCATACATATGTGCATGGTCCCAAATAAATTGGTTGTACATAGTTATCTGGATAGCAACGCCTTCTTTCCTAAAACAAGACCACGATATGCGTTTTTTAAACAGTCTTACTGATTTGGTAATACAAGTGAGCGCGTCAATCTCGCTACAAAACTCTGAGGACCTAGAACCTGAGCTGTTTGGAATAATGAAACTTTTCAAGCAAAATCGATGCTCACCAATCTTGACAAACAAAATGTCGAAATTTGCATAAAATAAATTATGAAAAAGCGATGTTTTAGAGCAGAACAAATTGTTTTGACTGTATGTCAGTTCAAGTGGGAATAAAGGCTCTCCCAGCTACAAAAATACGCAAAATACGTACGTCACCGTACAAGGTACTAAACGGGCAAAGAGATTCACTAACAAATATGTCGATTCTCTTCCACAACGTTTGGTTATCCAGGTAATCACGGGGTAGTAAAATATTTGGGACCTTGGACAAAACATGCATGGATCGTCTGAAGAGTGAAGTAACGAAGGAAAGGACTAAAAGTCGTTATCTTCCTCACCTCGGAATCACTCAATCTTGTGAAAAATTCAGAGCTCATCTCGAAGGAATGTGTGGGAGGTCGAATGGTGGAAAGAGCACGAAAATAGAAGAGGATTGCTAGTTTCAGACGACACCTCGAAAGACAACTAGGATTATCCCTTTAGTTCCGAATTGAATCCTTAGATCTTACGTTGGTAGTTGAACTTGAGCTAAAAAAAAAGCTCAGAAATAAGGGGGGACTTTCGCCTTGGAGAAAGTGAAGGGAAAAATTCTTTCCAGCTGACACACGTTTCCAGTTTATGCAATATGCAAGAGCCATCCAATATGCGTGCGGAAACAGGTACCAGGCAGGAAGGAGTAGCTGAAGATCTAAATCCTTGTTCCAATAAATTGGGCTGAGGCTCTCCTAATCTTTTATGAATACACACTCTATTGTTCCACAGTTTTCTTTTGGATAGATGTAACGGAACCCCGGGGAAAAATCGGCGAGTATTCCTGTCTGTCGCTCAGGAATTACATTTAGGATTCAAAACTCAAGCCGAGTGAGTGAGGGCAAATACCTCACCAAGTAACAGCTTGGATTTTTTGATGAAATCAAATAAGAAATATTATACAATAATAGTCAATTTTTGCAAAACTTTTCCTATGCAAACTTGGTCCGCGGAGTTTTTCAATAAACCCTCATACGTCTAGCCACAAATTCAGTGTTTCGTTTCAAAACAATTTTACTATTCACATATTTGAGCGTTTACAATAACAAACTATAGTATACATTTTGCAATCTAAATTCTACGACATGGTGTTCCTTCTCCATATATATGTTCCGTCCCAAAATAATATCGGATAATCTGACTGAATAATGAATAAAATTATACATGTATTTAAAGAACTACATTTCCTGTTACACAAATTACTCCTCCATGAGACCTCAACCAAATGGCACAATATTATATGGGTCTATTGAAAATAAAAGCAAGTATCTTATTACTTACACTAAGCACTTTCTATGTCATATTCTTAAACTTGGTTGTATTGAAAATAAACCGCACTAGAGTCATTTCCTCAGTTAACTCCAAAATATTTCTGGCACTATTGTAGATTATGTGCCGCATTGAATCAACACTTTATACAGAGTTGCAAATAAAACAAATAAATAAAACAAATACTAATTTCAATAAATAGCAATACAAAATTGGCCGTATACATATGGTTGACCATAACCTTAAACCCATATACAGACGGTCGACCGGACTGATGGCTGCCTTGAAAAAGCTGACATATACGGTTTGCGAAGAATTCTATGTGAAATTTAGTGAGCTAATAGATCCGTCAGTAGAACGTGACGCGCAAGAATTTTAGAGTAAAAAACTTCAGTGCATTTGTTTTATGTGCTGACTTTATTTTGCAAACAAATTCCAATGCGCCACACTTCCCCAACAATTAGCGATCAACGACTCTATAAATTCCACGTTTAATTTTATACAAAATGCATATCATACTTTCTCCAGTACCTCTGGGTTTGGTCTATGAGGAGCTATAACGTTACGTAACTTTATTATACAACACAATGCCGAAACATTCTCATGATCTCCTAGTGTTCTTATCATACACATTAGTTCATGAGCCAGAATATTGGCAATTAATTCGGAAAACTCGTAGTGGTTTTACCCAATCCGAGTTCAACACACGATGAGCTTAATAGATTTAACCAGAAGAGGTAGAGAACCACAACCTGTCATTCACCAATTCACCATGCATAGTGCACACGAGCTGGCTTTTCAGATTTTAGTCATTCAGAGAATCTACTCTGTCTGTCGCCTGTTTGACATCATAATCGTTACAAATGACTTTCCTGGTGTCATTAAGAAGTCGTACATTCAGAGAACATTAGTGGGAGTTTGAGTGGGTCAGTCTGACATTGTGCATACACCAATGCAATAAGCACAAAGTCTGGCAGATTAGTTTAGGTGCATTATTACTATTTAGCCCGTAGCGACCTTAGTCAAGTTGAACTCAAGCTCTAAATAACTGAACAATTCCTCATATACTCGGAAGGGGGATTTGTATTAAAGGATACCGCACATATGTTGTGTGTCTTTGGAGGCCTGTCTTTTGGCAGAATTTTGTATATGTGGCGTTTGATGGTTAGACTTTTCCGGTCAGAACCTTCACCAAAGTAGTTCTGTAGGCTCAGGCCAAAAACTCGGCCAAATCGAACCGGACTGCAAAACACACACACTACACGATTTGAATTTCAACCCATGTTAGAAATTCCGGTTAATACATTGGAACGTATTCACAATGTACAGTATTTGCGGTGACGAGGGGGTTTACACACACAAGACCGTCACGTTTATCATTTTAGAAATTTGCATGCACACATAAAACGCGGAGATGAGGATCCCATACTGAGGCTCAAGCAGAACAGGTGTGGCATTGTATTCCTCCGGTTCCTATGACTTGACATTTTGAGGGAACTAGTCAGAGACTTAGGCACATATTTAGTTATTTGTGAAGACAATTATTGCGTATGACTGTTGGAGCCTCAGAGCTCATTGTGGTCCGGAAACTTGGGATGATGAGTCCACCAAATGTCACAAGGAATTTGTTCCCAATCCATGCAGAATGAACTTAAGCCATCTTCCCTCTCGTCGTCCGTCACAATCCGGATGATGTAAGGCTCCGTTATGGCTACATGAACGAAGAAGGGCACACATGATTATATTTCATAAAATGAAATGGCCATGTCACTTTTTGGCCCAGGAGAAGTAAGAAAAAACCCTCAAATCTCAGTCGTCAGAGTCATTGCGTGGCCGTAATGTACTTACAGTCACATTTACACACATATGTACATACATGAAGAATAAGAATGAAAAAGATGGGAATAATATGCAAGCCCAGCACAAAGACTTACATAAAATGATACGAGAGAAAACCCAGGAGTAGGCAGTCATATGAGACGTTTTGTCGTTCGTCGGTTTGGACGAAAGAATAATAATTTTCCGCCCTCTCCTTTAGCAATAAAATTAATCCAGCTCAGGAAGATAAACCTTGGACGTCTTTTGTAATGTACAGACAGGCAAATTTCAAAGTAAGCCTCACTAAATTGAAACAAGGGAGAAAACTAATGAGAACGTCTGCATATTTAAAGGAATAGGAGATGAAAGCTTGGTTGGTCCTATGCATTCCAAGCCCTGACTCTGACGAGGAGTTCAAAATGTCTTGCTGGAGTAATTAAGGACATCACGAACGTACAACTGATGAATGAGTGAAGGGTAATATAATTAGAATTGAGTCAAAGAAATCTGAAGAAGGACTTACAGATGACTTTGTGTTTGTCATCATGTCCATGGTCACCATGTCCATGGTCACCATGTCCATGGTCACCATGTCCTCCACCACCGCCACCGCCACCGCCACCCCCAAATGGGAATGGAACAACTACGACTGGAACAATCGGAATTGGAATTGGAATCGGAAGTGGAATTGGAACTGGAACTACGATGACCTTAGGCTTGCATGTCCCATTTCCTTTGTTCTTGTCTTTATGTCCCCATGGCTTAAATGGTAAAATTGGTTTTGGTTTAACTTTAGGACGTCCAAATAGTCCGAATCCATTGTTGACGAGAGGTTTCGGTTTCGGTTTGACTTTGATTTTACTTGGATTTAAAAGTGAACCGAAACCACCGGCCCCAATAACCGGTTTTGGTTTCACCGCAATCGGAAGGGCGCCACCAACGCCCCCTGCGAATGTAGGTTTTGGTTTTGCAAGTACAGGAAGAATACCGCCAGCACCACCAACGCCCCCTACAAATGCAGGTTTCGGTTTTGCATGTACAGGAAGAACACCGCCAGCACCGCCAAGGCCACCTCCGAATGTAGGTTTCGGTTGTATGTGAATTGGGGGAACACCGCCACCTCCTGGTATACCTGCAGGTTTCGGTTTTGTATGGATTGGAGGAAGGTCCCCAGTCGAAATTGAATGAATAGGTTTGTGGCTATTATGGATGGGTGGAATATATCCAGGATTTGGTAGACCTATTGGATTTGGATTGACGTTGATTGGAGGTTTATTCCAAGACCCATGTCCAGTCCCAGGTTTATGGTCTACATTGACCTGAGCCCCAGCTTGTACCCCACCAGAGGCCGACACGTGTTTACTGCTAGTATAAAATGGTATTTTGATTCCAAGGACTTTTTCTCCAATTCCATCCAGGTGAGGATCCTTTCCACTTTTCACATAAGGTCGACTGTCTCTGAGGTTATAGTGATTGTGGTGGACTTGATTTCCATTGGGAATTGGATTTGAATAGAATGTGAACGTGGACTCACTTCCAGCAGCCTGAAGAGGTTGCTCCTGAAGCATGTATTTCCTAATTGGAAGGACTTGGGTCGGATTTTTCATTCCAGGAGAAAGACTCAAGCTAATTGGTTCTTGGTCCTTCACCTGGTGGCTTAGGTCCTGGGATTTTTCCCTTGTAATAGAATTTGTCCACGTGTGCGAGTCCTGTTCAGATCCAATTTGTACATCCAACGTCCTCCTCTCTAATTTAACTGGATTCGTTGGTTTTTCTGTTTGGACATAATAATTAGTTCCTGGAATAAAAGGTCTCCAAACATCTGTTGGTGGATAAAGGTATTTTCGGTTGATGGCTTCTTTCTCCGGCGGACAGGAAATCATATGATAGAATGATGAATTCTGGAGAGAACCACCGATTTGGTCCTGACAACGAACCTCTCCATCAGAGCCGTACGGTCTTGGACGACTCTTTTAAAACAAACAAGTCAACGTAACCAATTTAGTTAGAACCCACAGCCTGTAAAAATCTCGTCCTTCCATGTTTTCCCCCGGACTCCACCAAATTTTTAACATTCAATGTGTACGTTTGAAACAAAGTTTATTTACCACATGAACTCCAGCATAACTTCTACTCATGGCCAAGCCAGAGTCCTTTATATGTGTTCTGGTTTTAAGGGTGTTTGCAATGCTAATCTCGTTTAAATCTGGTCTTGGCATTTCGTCTCTCCGTTGGGTCACTCCGGAGTCTCCGACGCTTCGTTTTTTTCTTTCCTCTTGATTGCACAGCGTCCACTTCATATTATCATTCCAAATCAAATCATGAAAAACAAATACTCAAAGACCAGACATTGCGTCATAATAACGTGCAAGCTTTCGGTTAATAATATCTGTGTATTTCCACTAGCATACAGGTGGAAAGAATAGTCAGAATTTCATACCCAAAGTCAATCAGGAAAATAAATAATGTACACTAATGTAGGGAGTGAACTAGTAAGAAATATACTGGTGGGTCGTACGATATCACTGTGCTCAGTGTTGTATTAATTTTAGTGCAAAAAGAAAGAATCAATAAAAGTAATATGAAAACTTTCACCAACTTTCTTATGATTGACAGGTGTAAGTAACAAGCGCGTTTACGGGGAAATGACGCGGTTGGCCATGTACATTTACGGAGCTTTCTGAATTAGTGCTTCCATGTGTATGTTTCTGGTTCAATAAAAAGTTAAATAAGAATTGACCAGTGGTATTTGTTCTGATAACGAGTTCTCATGGATATTTACCTGAATGGCACAAAACCCTCTTTCCTTCCGCACACAAACTCCATAATTGAGGTTATTCATATTTGATTCCTCTCCCTGGTAGTAATTAAAACTTGTAATCCTCCCAGCCGTCCCGTAGTGGTGTTGTTGACATCCTGGGGGAGCTACAATTGAAAAAGAAATCTCAAATCCCTTCCAAGTGTTCTTCAATTTATTTCCAATTCTCATTTTATGCAGTATTTCTCAGTTTGCGAATGAGCTAACACTTTGTGCTTACCCAACATATTTGATGAGCATTTTATCTTTGTTGTCCGAATTTTCCATCTCCCCCAAGGATTTCCAGAAAGTAAAGACACCTGCATAGTAATCTTAGGGTCATAGCCGACTGGAAGGTAGACTGGATAGAATCAATAAAAGACAGACAGGGATAAACATGTATTTTGAGCTTCCATTCAATGTTTTACTCCTTAACTATTTTATGAAACCAAAGTATCCCATTCCATGAAGAAATATACACCCTCCGCGGTTTTATTACTCATTGAGTACTTAAACAAACTCAGAGTTGCAATAAAAATGTAGATGGTTAATTGGGGAGACGGTGTGTCTGTCTGTCTGACTGTGAGTGGAATTACAGGAGACAATTCTTAATGAACTTTCCAAGCGAGGAAGGACAATTAAAACATCCTTTTGCTGAGGACTACGACTACGAATGACTACTGGTAGAAAGTTAAGAAACAATGAGGACTGACATTTATACTTGTGTATTTACTCTCTTCTTTCTCTCTTATATGAAGTTGAAAGATAAGTTTCTTTTGAAATGACTCATTTTGTTTTCTCTAGCTTGTGGCCATCTTCATTATTCAACTCATTCATGGGACCAATTAAACAAAGAAGATGAAAGTGAATGCAGATATATATTATTTTCTCTTATAGACTTTTTGCACTGCGTGAGCCCCACAAGCAAATATGTAAGGAAATATTCACTTCCCATCCAGTCCTTCAAAATTTAATCACAAGGAAACTAGTTTGCTTGTAAAGTACGTACACGAAATATTACTAGTTCATTAGTACTTTATTACCTGTCCTAAACATATTTATCAGCAGATATCGTTTTGTTTCACACCTAAAAATATTGAAATTTAAACATTCCAATCCTTCCAACGTTTTACTCATGTGACATCATCACAAAAGTGCTTTTAATTATGAATAATGTAAAAAAAAAAGTTGAAGTGTAGAGAAAACCGTCATAATCGTGATGGGGTCACTCGAAATGACTAATCGTGGGCGTTTCAATTTTATCTGAGTTCTACATGAGAAGAGCGTTCCTTGTCATTCAGTTCACTATGTACGAAAACAAGAGGTCTCATTTTTTTTGCAAAATTGTTTCCTTCAACTTTACATCTCCACTTTAATTACTTGAGGATAATAGTTACGTACAACGTGTAAGGATGGATGCCCAGAGGACTTGTTTTGAGCCATTATATCCCAGTATTCCAATAAACTCCCGTTGTTTTTTGTTAATTGGATCCACGAAAGTTTCTACTGTCGCTCTTACTAACTAGCATAATTAACCAGTCATATGTAATACATCTCGTGGTTATTTTGGACTCAACTCTATAAAACTAATTTGCGAGACTATTACTGCGTTTACTAGTGTTAAAAAAAACTGCTTTTATATTGACTCACGATGATGCCCCGTCAAATCTCCACATAATGGCGGCATATGAAAATCCGTTCCATGGATTGTTAAGGAGTCATGCTCACAGAAACCATGTTTATTAGGTCGCTCCAATTCCAGTATCTCAAAGTCCAACCGAATCTGACATATATCGTCCAGCTGTCAAAGTTGAATAAATTTGTACAGTTAGGAACTCATTCCATCCAACTGTGATTTGACATGGATTTTAAGTTTCGGATGATTAACCTTTAGGATGGAATGAGAGCATACGCCAAACTCATAACTCGTGTCCGGAAATTTTGGGCTCAAAAAGTATGTTCGATTGAAGTGAGTTGCTGAATCACAGGAGTACGAAACTAAAAGAAATGCTTAATTATATTCAGTGTCGATTTTTCACTCAGCATTTATGCGGGGAAGGACGATATGATTGAATCGAAATGTTGTAAATAGTTACGATTTACAAATTCTCAATTTAGGACTAGGACCATGTTGAATTACACAGAAATGTACGGAAGCCTGCCCTTGGAAAAATTGTCGGTTGATAATAATAGAATATTCGTTCCGACACTATTCGGTTGATTAAATATTCCGTACATTTGTGTTTTCTGAACAGTCTGAGAATTTTTGGGACGACATTCACAAAGAAGTCGGAGAATTACACGAGGAAGTAATTAACATTGATATACAAAACGACTCCCCTCCAAGTCTGAATGCATTCTTAAATTATATGACTGACCTAAATATTTGTTTCGTCAAATCAAATTAAAAAAAATAAGCAGAATGAAATAGCTGGCAAATCAAAAAAACCTTACAGACACAACAGACTCCGAAACCAGCTGCACACATCCCGCTCGGTTTCCCGCGTTTGGCTACACATTCTTTGCTATTTATTAGAAAAACAAAATATAATTACAGAATAGAAGTTTCAAATAACAGCACCGTATCTTGAAGCAGAACGGGGTATAGTCGTACGTAAGCTTGGAAAATACACGGAAGGTCAAACTAGTAATTTTTCCCATTCTTCTCTCAAGAAAAAGTAGAGAGAGTGAGACCGTAGTTCTGACCTGCCCTGTATAAGTAGAATGTAGATAAGGTATAAAAGCTTGGGACTTGAAAAAGGGGAAAGATTCATTCATAATTCAGGATTAATCTGGAAAACCCTTTTTCATGTCCGCGTCTTTAGTATTTTTTATAGTGTGGACTGCCCGGCACTGCTTCTAGTTTTCTAGTCCATAAATACAAGTAGAGCGGAACGAACCTGGAGTAACAAGTCCCTTGATCATAACCCGCTGTCCAGCATTTCTCATTCCAAAAAGAAATGACCGAGAAGAATGGTGCCACTGCTCATACATAAATCCATATACATGTTGGATGAATTTCATTCAGACTCAATCTACACACTACAACCTTCTCATAAAATACTATGTTCAAAAATATGGACCCAGCTAAAGCAGTCTTTTAGACTTAGAATCAGGAAAACCGGAAACACATGTCTAGAAAAGATTATAATCGGTCGTCCCTTCCAAAAATTATTACTAATCACGTTTTGATTCCAATATTCTCATCCTGTCCATAATCATTTTCATTCCTTATTTCTTCTGGACGTTATGGTCAGTTTTCAGACAGAATCATGTCTTCGATGTGTCAAATGCCGAAATTATAGCGGAAGAATTGCAAAAAGAGCACAACAGACTCATCAACCCAGTTTCTAGTTTTGAAAAGCGTTATCGTATAAAACAAAATTCTTAGGGTAATGGATTGCAATAGCCACGCTGCGGTTCAGTAATTACTAAATTTTAAATGTATACTTCATGTTAAGTATTTCCCTGCTCAAATTTTTTCTGGTCGAAATTGCTTCATTAAATCCTGGGGTGAATTTTGTAGGATCTACTATGAAGTAGATTTTATGCCTTGTCATATCTGGTGCAGAGTACATTTCCAAATGTAAGGGAAACCTGAAAAGTTATTAAAAAACTCACATTTGCGAGCAATTTGTTCAACCCAAAACTGCTTTTTAGGATGTATTATTAGTGAAGCTTTTCCTTCTCCAACGGAAGTAGTTGAGTTAAGTGAATCCACACGTCCAAATCTCTTATCAATTAGTAAATTTGATTCTTTGGTGTTCAACTGAGTCACGTTTGGATTGGTCAATGAAGATGTGACAATGAAAACACTGCTATAAAAAACAAGTTGCGCTAGTGTCAATGAAGAGACCGTCATGGTTTCTAATTTGCATCCCTTCTTGTGAAGAGTTCAGTGAAATTGATTGATAGGCACTAATCACTAGGTTCCTAATTAAAACAATATTATTTTTCAAAATTACACAAAACTTCATGGAAGTATCAGCCAAACACATTGACTTGTCTTGCACGTATGATTGAAATAAAACTAAAAAGAAATCTTGGTTTGAGGCACATTTTATATAAGGGATTAAAATATTAGGGCTAAAAGGTTGAGTTTGCCTCCACAAAAAGGATTTACTAAATATTTTCCACATGAGTCTCCGACGTATTTGGTAGGTCAGTCGTTAATTCGTTCATGAGCTTATGGTCCACTCATTTAGGATTAATTTTGACTTTTGACTCTTTTCCTCTCATGTGAAGCAAGTACGGGCCAGCAAATTAAATTCATCGAGCACCTCATAAATTTTAGGGAGACATCTAAGGAATTTATGTCACAAAAGTATATTCCCCTGTACACTTTAACAATTTGATCATCCTATGTATGCTCTCACGTTACTTTCAACAATGGGACTGACTACCTTCTAACTACAGTTAAACGTTTTCCTAAGTTAGTTCCGTATCCGCGAATCTGGGGTGTGTTTCAATTTCAATTCAATGTCAACTGAATTAGGATTATTGAAAGTCAAATTCCGGAGATTATTTTCCTAGAATTTTATATACTGTCATCAACGGACGATCACTCCTGTTACCCCGTGACTAAAATTCGTCTTTTCCTTTTACAAACTGTTCATTCACATTTGTCGACTCATCTTCAGAAATTCGATGGTTAAAACGGATTTGTAAAGTATGTCCTCATGACTTACGGAATGTCGCATTGAATAATTAAATGATCTAGTAAACTACTCACTAATAATTTAACCTGGAAAAATAAGTATTTTGCATAGCTGAAGCAACATGTATGTGATATTTTATGATTATAAACAAATTTTTTTTTTTTAGAATGAACTAATTTAACACTTTTTAATTATACAGAAGAATGATATGAGTTTTCTGAAAACTGAATAAAAGATATTATTCAAAAGAAAATCAGTCATGTCATCCGTTAAAAACTATTCAACGTCAATAAAAGTTGTCATTATCATTATGTAGCAAACAGAAATTTCGGGTTGTAAATAATAATGACCATTAATTTAACCAAAATTATTATTATGATCATTTTGATTATTATTACGGTTTTCAATTTAATGTATGTAATTCAACATTTGAGACGCCGGAAGTTCACCCAAATATCCCTTTCTACTAGTGTTATATTAGTTCTAGTTCTAACTAAGTTCTTTAATTTAGTTCTAGTTCTAGTTCCCGAACTAGAACTAGAACTCAATATAAACTTTAGAACTAGAACTGAATTATCACGCGGAGCTGTACTGGAATTGAGTTCTAATTGAGTTCTTTAGTTATAGTTCTCATGCTTCCGTGTAGAACTAATTTGGAACTAGAACTAAAATAGAATTCGAGTGGAACTAATTAGAACTAGAACTAGAACCTTGAGTTGGGTGTGGAACTAGAACTAACTAGAACTAATCAGAACTAATATAACACTACTTTCTACGAAGACCACCCTTGTTCGTTGGATTGCTGCTGGATCTCTCAAAAAAGAGGCGAATTCTGCTAAGAAGACCAGACCTTGAATTAAGACTAGTTTAATTTATATTCCAGCCAAGTGGCCCCTACAGAAGGGTTTTACTCTAGCAACACTTCATGTCATGGCTTCTTTTAATCCGGCGTCCACCTGTACATGTTACGCGCAGTCGCTCCGTCGCACCATTTGCTCCTGCATTGATTCCAATTTCTTTATCAATGGGGTCAAGGCTCCTTGACAACCATCTCCCCGCCCCACAAGGTTAGCTCATCCGCAATTTGTTGATGGGAAGGTCGTTTGTTTTTGGTTTTGGTGTACAATTAACATGGGGGCATATGGAGGTTGTACACCGAATTCAATGGCGCCACAACCCAGAGTGACCGAAATCCGAGATTTCAAATTATCTGATTTTCAAACACGCATGAGCTAACCTTGTAGGGATTTGTTTACCAACATTTAACGGGGTAACATGAAAAGTAAGGATTGTGGTGAACCCGGTAATCGGTCTCCAGATTTGAATTTGAAGAAGTTTGAATCCGACGAAACAAAGTCTCCTCGATTATCGGCGTTCAATAGATTTCATCAGTTTTTCATTTCTCTGTGTTAACTGCTAAATCTGCGAACCTGTACACAAGCATCGTCATTGTTTGGAATTCAACCTGTTCCCTCCATACGATAGGTCTCTGGAGTTCACTGCAATATGATAATTTGTGGGAAATGTTGGGGCCGAATTTATGAACCACCATCGGGTCATCCCACAGACAAATCAATTTGCCGCCTTAAATGTGGACACGTTTTCCATAAAACTTGCTACAATGAACACATTAGCCAACTCGAAATACGCAGGTATCTGTCAACTTCAAGAATTTTATTTTATTTACTTAAATTAAGTGTAACATGTTTTCTAAAAAACTTGTATGTAACCAATTTAGGAGGGACTCTGAAATCTTCAACTTGAACGGATTTGTTCCGTGTCCGGTAAATACGTGTCTTGGGGTGTATCTTCCAGGCAGTTTTCACGCAAATCCTCTTCTCCGAAAGTGACGATACGTCGCCTCGCACAGCCCCCCTAGAACTCTTGAAACTTCGAGAAAAGTTTAAAATTTCAGAAATGAGAGATATAACAAACATGGAATTGAAGGAAAAGGAAGAACGTTCGTAAGTACTTTAGTAGCATTCAGTCATTTTGAATTATTTTGGTAATGAGTATAGTTCTAACTCTCGAACTAATTGATTGTTCTGCTAAGTTATATATTGACTCTTTTTGTTGCAGGATTGCCTTGCAAAATTAATTACAAAAACTTCAAACTTCAAAAGTAGTAATTACTATGTACGTAATAAATTTAGTTTTATTTTAAGGACTTGAGATCATATATTCTGGTGTAAAAATACAACTGATATTAATTATTTGAAATACTCAGAGAAAGAGATGAGGCTGAGAAAGTTCTCTCTGAAAATCAGAAGCCAATTTGACGATCCATAGGTATTACTACAAAAACTGTGTTGTTCTGATGTTAACGCCTGGAGAACAATATAAGTGGACAAACTCTAGAAGACTAGGAAAATCAAGAAAAACTCCCGACTCCAGGAAGCAAAACAAAATAATATGAAAAAGAAATGTGAAAAATACAAACAATCACCTAATTCTAATTATTCTATTTTTCTACGAAGATGGAACACTATAAATATTCTCTTTCAGACATCAGTTCCGTATATTAACTAAAAGTGAAAGTTTGTAAGGTACAGTGGAAGCAATTTGAGTAGTTATGATTTATGCGGTGTTCATTAAGGTACTATTTTAGGAATAAATTCAGAAAAGCGTTTATATAAAAAAAAACTGGAGAGGACAAAGGAAACGTGTGTAAAATGTTGAGAAAAAGTCCTCTGTGGGCTCAAGAGAAGAACTCTTGGAAAGGTTCGTTGTGACGTTGGTGCGTGTCGCACTAGGGAATCAGTTGGGGGGAAGTGAAACTGTTAAATTGTTCCTGGGATTAGTGCAGTGGTATTAGTGACGAAAAGACTCGTGGGAAAAAAGTGTTAAATAATTGAGTGAGTGTAGTTGATAGTGAGTCTCCCGTTTTTAAAAAACCACCCAGTCCAATTCCAATGTAAACTCATGAGTCGTTTGTCGTTGGATTCCTTGTATATTTAGAGTTTTCGCACTCGTGGACGGACACAATAAAGGAATAGCCCACAAAATACAATTGTATTCACTCAATCCTCGACACTCACACAGAGAGGAAACTGACTCATAGCGATACAGACCCACATAATCTCAACTTTTAAAATATTCATTGTTGACACAAGTGTCAAGGTCATTCTTAGTTCAACAAATTCAAAACAGATGTGACTTTAATAATACTCAGTCGTGTTCCAGTTTTTCTTGTCGTTTTTTGTGTGTATCTATAAAAATCTACAATTATTGGAAACAACCATGAGATCATCAATTTTGTGAACGGAGTCTGACGGCAATGGTTTATCTTTGAATGTAAATCATTTCTCACGACGACAGTAGGGAAGTTTAATTTCCAAGGAAATTTGTGTACGCTGCTTGTGAGTTAACGTAAGATTCTTAAATTATATTTTATATTTATACTTATAAACTACTAAATACTTTTTGACTTCGTAGAGTACATGGAATTGTAAAATTCTCGTGCGCACCGTTAGCTCCAATCCAACCGAATTGATTTTTAGAGAAATGGGATTGTCTTAAAAAATGTAAAATGGAATGATTTCGATATAGAAATGGAATTAATGAACTGATTTGTTGAATCGGTGAATTCAAGATCCCAAGTGTTCAATTGTTTTTCTGGCTTTCCTTTATATAAATTGTGCAATTTACATTCGGATATAATGAAGAATTCATAAAATTTAGAAAAACGAATTTGTCATTGGTTATTGGTTAGGATTCCCCTTCCCTGAAACACAACCCACGTTGTATTTCGGATATTGAGTCATCTCTTAAGGAAATCTGGCGATGCCGAAAGATTGTCTAAGTTAAAATTTAAAAGCGTCTCTCGTAATGGGGAAATCCAATTTTGAGTAAATTGTAATTCATAACATGGATGTATCCTACCTATCCATGACACAATAATATAGAAAATCATGATTCTATTTACTATTGGTGAAATAGATTTCCGCAATAAATACTACACGAATTTGCTAAAATTTTAATAATTTTACAGAAGTACACTGTGACCACGATGGAAACAGTTCGTGCTATGGCGACTGAGTCTCGGAAACACTCATTTAGTCCGGCCAAGGGCTCACCTGCCAAATTCTACGTTGGCGCAACCACTGGACTCAACAATGGTAAGAACATTTCATCATTTTGTACTAAACATTTCGATTTGCATTCAATCATCAATACTATCGAAAGTGTTACCCAATTGTGTGTAGTCATTCATGACTACTTGACAATTATTACCAATTTTGGAATGTGTAGGACATTTTTGTACAAATTTTTTCCACTTGACCCATTCGGTCTTTAATGCGCCCTAATTCTCAGGGTTCAAGGTGTTTTGTAAATGACAATTCATTCTTTCTATTTTGTTGTGAAATCACATTATTCACATGTTTCGACATAGGGTATTATTTGGCAATAGTGGAGTGGTAATAGTAGTATCTCTATTCTCTATCCTATTTTATTGTCAAGCCTGTTAGAATGGTTTCCGAATACACTTTTGTAGTATAGAGTTTTGTCCGGTTCCTATGTTTTTTTTAAAAATATCTTCCTCAAACCTTTGTTCACTTTCATTCTTTTTGTACTGGCTATAAAACTGTAACATTAATTTCATTGTCTTTTGCTTTCGATTTTGGGATTTATTTGGGTCCTGTGTTCTCGGATCTTTTGATTTGGTCTAATTTTTATTTGGATTCTGCTATGCTCTTCAGGTCACCTGTTATAAATTTATATTTGAGTAAACTAACTACATAATGAATTTTTAAAATTTTATTGTTCCAGTTAAAGATACAAACTGTTGCATTTGTAGAAAATGTAGATTCTGCTTTTTACATTCAGTTTTTGATTCTAGTATAACGGGTGACCGAAAAGGTATTTTAACTTCAGTTCAGTCATCTCAAGTATATAGTAAATTATTTGTTTGACTTTTGTCCCGTCCCGTCTCCATCAAAATGATGTTTGAATGTTTGTCTCAATGTTGTGGACTTTGTTTTCGATGGATCAGCGTCCACTGGCTATGGGGACAATGAGGATCCCTACCCTAGTCTCTCTGATTTCCACGACTATGAGCCCAATCTGGAGTTTGACGATACTGAGCTTGAACAAGCTGCTTCTACGGGTAAAATTTAATTTCTATTCTTGCTTTTCTCTAATAGTTCTCTTACACAACTTGCTAAGATCAATCATTCTTCATGACTCATTATCAAATGGTTACTCAATTAGTTTACAAAAGGAACTGTTGTGTTCCCTGGGATTTCTTTGCGCGGTATATATTGCACTTATTCTATTTGTTTAAATCAACTTGATTTAAGAATTTCTTCGTTGAGGTGCCACACATCCTTCATTATAGGTCGAGCTTCCCAGCTTTGTCTGCTGTATTTTATCGTAAACAGCAACCAGCAATGACATAATGATCCCTTCAAAATGGATTTCGTTACATAATGTCTTAGAAGTTCAGTTATAGTTGGGCACAAGAATTCACTATTGTTTTAATGTTTGTTTCTATAAGCTTAATAATGTGAGCGTCTGCTGCTGCGGCTCGTTGCCCTTGCATCTATTCTTTCAGCTTAATTAAGAAACAATAGCTTCAAGTGCTGATTATTTAGCATTAACATACATCGTCCTTTCATGGTGGCAATTATTTGCTTTTCAAGTTTTCATTTGTTTCCAGCTTTTTACACTCACACTCTCTCAGCATAAACTTACTAGCATTACTAAAATGGGTGAAGCATGAAGGGCAGGAATTATTCCAGAACATTTTATTCACATTTAGATCATTAATTCCCTTTTCTGCGTATTGGAAATAGTTGGGAGTTTTTTGCAGAACGCATTAGAGGTGTAAAGATCCAGTTTTTGCTGGCCCCTACTTTTCATCTGCCTGGCCCGGGCCGAATAGTAATTTAGTAGGGAGGTATTTTATTTCTGTCTGTGACCTGGCGCGGCCCGATCCTAAGCATCTCAAAATTTTGGCCCTCGCCCGGCTTTATGTATTACAGAAATTTCTGGGAATTAAGGATACTTGATTGTGCGTTGGAGCTTTTTAACAAGCCTTGCACATCTTGTATAAATTCTACATAAGTGTTTCCTATTAAAGGCGGAATGATTCATGTAATTCAAATTTTGCATTATTTTTCCTCATGAATTGTAGCATCAGCATAATGACAACCGTGAAAATAGTGGTGAATGCCATGTAGGCGTTCTATAGATCCCTATGACCTTCGGAGGCACAATGCAACCTTGACATACAAAATAATTGTATGTTATTTCCACAACCTGTTTGTTGAATGTTAGCATGATAAATGGCAAAAATGAAACGTTTCATTCTTTAATTTGCACGATATAAATAACAATAATCAATGGCATACTACAAAGTCTGCACGTACATATACACATTATGAAAATAATCACACTCACAAGAGTCACACAATAATGGGGCATTTGTATATCATCGGAATTTGGGAAGGCAGAAATTGGTCATTTCACACCGACATCATCTTCTATTTGGAATATTTTATTGTTGATATAATTTCTTACTTGGACATGGTTTTTTCTTACAAGTTCGTATTTGTAAATTTTTGTCGAGGTATTCATTGTCACATAATAATAATTGCGAAAGTGCCACATTGCGGTCCGGCGGTTCGGTTGTGGTAGTGAAGTGAAGTTTTAATTTGCATGAACGGAAGAAGAAGAGGTGTGGCAAGTAGTATGGTAAGCCATGACGACGTGACTGACTAACTGAGAAGTTAGATGATTCGGTTGAATGAATTAGAATAAGGGAATTAAATGTATGAGTAAATGAAATCCATAAGAGGTACAGATGAAACTGAAGGTTATTTACCCTTTTATTTGTTTCATCTTAGTTTTATTAAACTCGTTGTTTGTTTAATACAGTAGTAGTAGTTTGCGTTATTCGGCCACTTCACCTTACGCTACACTAACTTTCGACCTTGTTAGTAATGGTTCAACTAGTAACAAGACTAAGCTAGCCAACTTCTAACTGTACACTACCTGTCCGTCCACAATTGTTCTTTTCAACTTTATTTTTGTTGGTTGACGACCTTCTTATATAGTAGTCGCAATTTACTTATACTTAGACATAGGAATCGACGCGACATTTTTTAGCCTTGCTCAAATATTGCATTGTCTATGACATAATATATATCATATATCCCATGACATTTCTTACAAGGGATTACACTGATCAGATAATATCTTCAGCTACTCGATGCTATCGTACTGGTCACTGGTCATGAATATGAAGGTTTCGTCATTCGAAAACAGTATTCTTACGACACTTTGTGCAGATTCAGTTAAGTGCACGATGAGATTGTTCCAAACATGTTTCTGGTAATTCATCGAAATTTTGTATACCGACAACATTTTCATAATCGTGACCCAATCTGAATGCTCTTAGATGTATGTATATGACTTTTACACTCCACGAATGTTCCTAAAATTAAGATGCGCATTCATTTCGCAGGAATAAAACTTGGAAATGGAAATTCTCTTTCGGTTCAACTCATGACCTTTAATTGGGATGTTGTCTGAATAAAAATGATTCCCACATTTAATTTAACATCAACGTTAGAAAAATGTGTTGATACGCTATGCTTGTACTACATTTCATGTGAATATCTTTTTTTTTTGGAGCTCTCATTCGCTCCACAATGTTGAGTACTAAAATCACGCATTTGTTGACATCCGTCCCAGAAACTAAGGCAAGGCATAACTTGAATGTAGTAAATGGATTAAGTGCGTCAGGTGTGATTGGGAGAATGCGTTGAGGGAATTATCTTCGCTTTCTCCTCTTGTTGATTGCCGAGATGATGGTCATGGAGTTCTGGGCTCACTGTGTATGATTGACTAACTACAATAACTGATGAGGTAACATGAATTATTATAATAATGCACAGTGGGAGTGATGTATTTACTGAAGAAGGGTTATTTTGTGAGAGAAACTCATAAAAAGACTAGATTTACTCTTGATTTCTTCATCGCTTAGAAAAATTAAATAAAAGTGAGAGTCCGTAAGTACAAATTAAGTCATCGCGTTTGCATACAGATACAATCATTCCGGATGAGCCTGTTATCTTTCTTTGGTTCTGGTTTGGATGCAAAATACTAAAAGATCAGCCTATTTTAAGATCAAAATATTGAATACGACCGTTTTCAAGTCCAATTTGTCTCCATTTATTAAGTTGCTGTGTATATTATTGAAATCATAATTAGTAGTATGTACCTTCTGTTGTAAAAATTGGTTCCCCGCTTTATAATTTGTTGTCAACAACTCCAGCAATAACATCAAGGTAAAGCTCAAGCCTTTCAATTGAGCAACACTATGTTCGTGTGTCTTGCTATTTTACTATTAATTTGAATGGCGGCAACATACCTATGTTTTGTGTATACGGGAGCGACTGTCAGGTGGACCGTGGACCTATTTTTGCGAGTTCGAGCATTTTCTTTTGCAATTGTTAAGGTAGAGCGGTCAATAATTTGGAGAAGCGTGTTGTAAAAACCAGAACTCACGATCAGACTTCTGATGTGTACATCAATAGCCTACTGCATGATTGTAGTGCTCCAACCGTTTCCGTTTCGAAACGAAACGAAACGCCCGTTTCCGTTTCGTTTCCGTTTCCGTTTCCATTTT
>JAQFYE010001376.1:0-23459 GCA_034694305.1 Protaphorura glebata | reverse complement strand
CGAATGCTTTGGTTCGTCGAAAATGCCGTTTTTCAGGTATTTTAACAAGGGGGAGGAGCTACGGGCGGCCATCTTGGTTAATTTTAAAGGCGGACTTAGAGTTACCTTCATCCCCATTAGTGGTAATTATCATCGAGTTAAGTTCTTGCCCAATTGCCAGAAATTTTTTCATCGCCAGAAATTTTTGACATTCACGAATTTTGAAAATGACCCTCACTTGGAATATGACAAAAAGTATATCGACAGTTCCATATAGCGACAATATAGCTGTGTGTATAGACGCTTCAACATGCTCCTATTGAAGGTTTTGGGTAGTGGACTAGAGTGGCAATGATATAGGGTTTGGCCGAAATCAAACAATCGCGACCCGTCCCCACGTTTAGAGACGGAAAGTGAGTTTTTGTTGAATTTTGCTAACGTTGATATGGGAATTCGAAATTTTTTGTGCAGGTAGCTTACTTTTTGACCAAAAGAATGTATGTTGCTGGGGTGTCCAAAAAGTTTGTGAAAATTACTCACAGATTCGGCACACGCCACTCGATTCTCAGGGAAATTCGCCATGACATTTTATGAAAAATTCAACAAAAACTCACTTTCCATCTCTTAACGTGCGGACGGAATTTTCAAGAAAAAACTTTTTGATTGCCACTCTATGTATATTAGAATCTCTTTGCGTATCTCAGTTTTTGTCCCACTCCTGATACTGCCGAGGTGGGGGATCAAATGTTACGTGTCACCCTGAGTATGTCAAATTATTTCACATGTTTCTTGAAAACAAAAGTTCACCCAATGTTCGTAGAAATTTCGGGTCATAGGGCTAGATTTTGGGGAATTAACCTTTACGGATTACGGACGGATTCTGGATATATAATACGATATCTCTAATTATCTAATCAATAAAATCTACAGCATCCCCAAATTGTTGACTGTTCTGTTATTTCTATCCCATCTTGTCGTTCCGACTCTTTGTGGCCATCCGCCGAACATCCACAGCTGGCTGAATTCCTTTTCGGGCGCATGTAGCTGTCAATAAATTAAAATCGGAATTAAATGATAATTGCTAAGTCAGAGTCAGAGTCAGAGAATTCTATACTAATGTCATAATGCTCCATAGCCCAAACAGTTCCGTAAAACAATCAAATTGATTTCCATTAGGTGTCACACTATTCTGACAAAAAAAGCAATAGGCGCGACCTGTCTACGAGGACCTTGAGCCGACACCCTCTTTTCTTAGCAGATTGGCATCCCCCTGCGTATTCTAATGACTTTGACAGTCCTTGATTGAGCAGTACATCAAAGAACTTGAGCAAATTACTCAGATCAATGACATTGAATCGATTGGAACTTGATTTTGATGCCATGGAGAAGGTTCTTCTTTTTCTTTACTCCAGAGGAAGGACTCACCTGAGGCTGTTATTTGAGCTTTTAGTGAGGGGAAACGACCGCTGATTCTATTCCCGGGTTAGAATTTGGTGCGGAATATTCCTGTGGCACTTGGGTTTTTGTTTGTATTTTTTTGTATTAGAGTGCGTTAGACCAGCGTTCACACATACCAGGTATGCTTATTGATCATTTCACGAATCTTGCACGGAGGAAAGGAAGGAAAACTATTTACAAAACAAATTGAACATCCCAGAGCTTACAAGGAAATATAAGGCGTATTCAAGCCGGTGTAAACTTTAGCTAAGTTAGAGCAATCTGGGATTTTTCTATCATTATTATTAGGAAAAAAGGTCTGAGTGCCACCGACTTGTGAATGTTTGCACAATGAATGGATGAGGACTTGGGTTATAACAATGAGCTTATATTCAATTTAATGGACCCATCTCGTACTCATATCTGTCTTGACAGTTGTGGTGCAATGCGAGTTCTCATTCGGATGGACAGACACAAATCCTCAGTTAAGAAAGGAATGTGAAGCTCATCCGAGTTTTGATAACAAGACCTTTTTTTTCGATCCCAAATTAATCAATTCATTTGATTATTCGAGCCGGATAACAAACATGTCCTGAAGAGACATTTTACTTTACGAATCGTCTCAAAGTCTGGCGAAAGAAATTTCTTCCAAAGGAAGTACAGGAGACAGAAGAATTATCATTAAAGGATAGTCCTTGACAAAACATATTCGTGTAGTGTGAGTCCCAATTCCAGGAACGAAGAAAATGGGACGTCCACCTTCAACGAACTGAGAACTGAGACTACTGAGGTGACTTTGGGGTTTCTGAGTTTTGTCATTATCTGTTCTACCAGCAAAAATTCCATTCCCGTTGAGTCAGTCATCATACATTATCTTTGAATATAATGAATGGCGTCAGTGTCTAGACGGAGTTAGATTGTAGGAAATTTCCAGCTGGGATTCAAATCTTAGCCTCTTGACGACTCGTATAGTAACAGTTTCATTGGTCACTAATGGTTGGTCATGCTGCTTGAGGCCAATCCCACACTGCTTGCAGTGTAAATACACTCCGTTATTGCTGTTTCGTTCCAGGAATGCTGGTTTGTGGAAAGGCTCTAAAAGCTACGGCAGTAAATGAAGGACTAATTCTGTTAAGAAGTTGCTAAATTGTAAATAAAGTCCTTGCAAATATGTATAAAGCTTCCTTCCTATCCACATTCTTCTCCTTGTTCGGCAAAATAAACTTTCCCAAGCCTTTCCCTTCAAGACGCTCCTAAGACACTCACTGATGAATCAATATTCGTAATTATTGTGAGGAATGCTTTAGAAGACTCAAAGACCCAAACACAAATAAACAATCAAACAAAAATGAAATTTACTTTGGAAGGATTCTAGTTAATTCAATCATTCTCAAACCTCCGGCTGTTTATCTAAGAAGTAAAAATCGTCCACGTGACCAGAAAAAGTAATTGGAGGCTCCTGAAGAGCAGACACGGGTTTATAAAATTGAACCATACGAACTGTCTAGTCCATCAGATGATTGTGATCGTCATAGAATTGAGATTCCAGGGAGGTAAGAAGGTCGATGATGAAACACAGAAAGACACAAAGAGATGCCTTCGACAGTGAACCCCAACTGGAAAATGTATTGTATTGTGATTACATAGCTCGCTAGAGCGAGCGCCGTGTATTCGGGTCCATAAATAAGGTCGTCCCTGAACAGTGCTTCAGAAACATGTACCTGGATACTATTCTAACGATTTGAGCTGGGTTTTGAGCAAACAAAGCAATGGTATGATTAATAAATCTGTACTAGAATCTCACACATTAAATTTCAATCGTTGTAATACATGCTCAAAAATAACAATTTTATTCGTACGGAGTAGGTTGGTTTAAATTTGGCCACTAGACCAGAGCCGCCAAAGCAGAATTGAGTAAAAACTCAAAAGAATATAACAAAAATTAACACAATATTGTTTAGTCGGTCTTACGGTTTAGTACTTAGAGTATAATTTGCATTCAACAAAATATCACTATCGCATAAACATTGTCTAATGATAACCAGGAAGGTTATCAGTTTCAGCCAACTCGATTGCGAAGCCAACGGAAACTTTTGTGAGTTCTAGCATACGACCAAAACTTAGTTTTGTAATATCATCCAACTCAGAATGAGTATGAGGATTTTCGTGCATTTCATATGGGAATGCAGATCTGTAACCTTCATTATGCCAAGTTGCATGGTCGGAACAACCCGGACATGAGTTGCTATTCACCCATGCTAGAATAGAGTATTCTTCTACAATTACTCTTAAGAACTGATTCAAATCCTGATCGGTGTAGTCCATCACAATTGCAATTCTTGTGTCACTTCCGACATAACCAGTCATATCAAAATTGATCATTCCTATCACATCTGTCCCATCCCTAGCGTATTTCTCTGCTATAGCCTTTGATCCTATGAGCCCCATTTCCTCTGCGGCGTAGAAATGAAACTCAATCCCTGCTTTTGGTATGAATCCAATTTCAAGAAGAGTTTGGAAAGTTTCCAGTAAGGTGGCGCACCCGGTTGCATTGTCATCTGCTCCAGGAGCTCTATGAGTAGGAGATCCACTCGAGGAATCCAAATGTGCACCTAGTTCATCAATTATAATATAATAAATACATCATTCGAAATATACCTTGTGATGCCATGAATTTGTGACCTCATAAAGTTTATTTCGTTTCTGTATTTCTAGCGTCCAAGGGCAAGGCTTTTCGCGATAAGACCGTCACAAAAGTTAACCACGAGGTCAAATGCTACATAAGATTACATAAGAATGCAATCAAAACCAACGGCCCAATTTTTGTTAAAACATTGCAGTATTAATTCTGTGTCTTCTGTTGGCAGTCGTCATCAGTGTGATTTGGCCCTTGGTCATGTCAAAAAGAATCATCACTCACCTAATATCACGATTCCTGTGCCGGATGGATTTGAACCTTGGATTCTGGCGATAACACTACGTTGTGCCCATGGGTGCACGTATTGCTCAACGGATGCATTTCCATTATATCCACTCGTGGATATAATATTTTGCACTCGGGCCATCAACCAATTCGAAGCTTCAACCCCAGACTCGGATTCGTAGTATCGATTGTTAAATGCTGTGAACGTGTTAAGGAATTGTTGCATTCTTGCAATGCTAAGTTGTGGGATGGCTTCCCAAACAATCGGTTGACATTTCGGTGCAGCCGGTATATCTGCGATAATTAAAAAATCATATTATTACTATAGACCAGCGTAACCAAAAACCAATTTAACGTGTTTGTCATGTTGTGTATCTTTGTCAGTTGAATAAACTCTCAATCAATCAATCAATCAATCAATCAATCAATCAATCAATCAATCAATTACCTCAAAATTAATAAATATATACTTACCGAATAATTTGGGGCTGCCTGTGTTAGTTAGCGTTCCGTGAGATTTAGTTTCTACATTGAATATTTTGCCTGATGCAATGGCACCAATCGACAAAATTACTACTATTATAATAATCTTCATTTTCTTTTAAATATTTGAATGTCTAGGTATTATATAGCTGGGATTGGAAGTACAATGGTGCAGGTTGACTGCAAATAATTTGTATTTATAGGGCAAGATTAACGATCAGACTGTTGGCGAATGCATTCATTCACATTGATGCAATAATGGTAAAATGCAATGAAATACTAAAAACACTTGACATAACACTCAAATGTGTTGTTTCCTGCTCATTCACGACGTACATGTGTGAACGGAATTAAATCATTAGTGCAGCCAAAACTACGTCAATAATCCAATTGATTTATCAGCTATTCAACTTTAGCCCGCAATGTACTACATGATTTGCTTTTTACCTAAAATGCCTTACGTTAAATTTGTATGCTCGCTAAACGTAGTCCCAATTGTAAACTGTGTTAACCGAGAAATACTAAAGAGATAAAGGTGGCCTGGCGGATACGGGAGAAGACCGAAATACATTCGCAAGTGCTCGTTTAAAATTTTGATCCATGGATATTGATCGATAATTTCTGAGCAAATTGGCAAACTACTTTTAGTCTCTCTGACTTTCTTTTAAAAATGAACGAATACAGTAAGTAAAATGAAATTTTAAGGAGGATCAGAAATTTTCGATCTACAGCTTACAATTTTCTGAAAACATACGTTAATGTCGTTGTAGTGTTGCTTCAGTTCCTTTAGTTCCACTTAGTTCCAGTTCCAACGAAAAACTAACGCAATTCAGTTTAGTTATAGTTAGTTCCGAACTCGCAATATATTTAGTTCTAGTTGTAGTTCCTCCAAGTTAGCAGTTCCAGTTCCATTAGTTCCAGTTCCTAAATAGTTCCTTTTTTTGTTCCAGATTAGAATTAAAATGAATTCTCTTCGGGTATAAAAGTCCGACTCCTTTTCGCTACTCAAGATGGAATTATAGACTTTTGGTATTTAATATTAAACACAAACAAAAGCCGAATGCAGAGTTCAAATTTTGGAGCCCGAGCGCGGTTTAAATTCTATGACTAAATATTGCATAGGAACTAAATTGAAACTCAGTTCCATTCAGTTCCTACCGTCAATAGTTCCAGTTCCAGTTCCTACGTCAAAGAATAAAATAGTTCTAGTTCTAGTTTCAACTTAATTGCAGGTCTAGTTATAATTTAATAGCAGTTCTAGTATAGTTCCAGGAACTGGAACTAAAATTAGGAACTCAGTTCCATGTGGGACTAAAACAACACTATGTCGTTGTATTGTGTTTATGAACTCAGCCACATAACATAACGTGTTAAGTGATGGAAAATGGGCGTGACCACAAGACATTAAGACTTGGGGACGATCACGTAGTGTAAAGTGTAAAGAGATGGACAAGTCGAAAAGCAAATGCGTTGCGTTTTCGCGACAGCAAACTCATACGGCCTCGACATGTTTAACCTCAATAAATCGTGGAGGCACGAAGTTGTTAATTGTGAGTCGTGTAATTGAGGGGTTTAGACGGTACACCGCGAGTGACCCACACAAAAAATTTGATCGCCTAATGATAGAAGATGGAGGAAACGAAAGATCTAACCGAATAATATTAAGAAAAGGAGAAAATTACAAACTCAAGTTTCAAGTTTGGTTTTATTCAGTTGTCTTTCCAGTTCAACAATTTGTCGATTATTAATCATACAAATATTTTTGCTGCTCTCCCGCAGAATTATATCTTATCGTTTAATGTTAACAGACCGTGAAATGGAATAATTTGGCCGTCTTTGTTATGGAGATAGACGTATCGGGGAGTGTCAACAGGGAAGCAGTGACCGACTAATGTTAAAGAGATGGGGTTATCTCAAAACGTGTGACGTGTAATTGAAGCGTTTAGAGGGTACACGGAGTGACCCTCTTGGAAAATCTGACTGCCTCATCTTAGATGGAAACAAAAGATCTGACCGAATAATGTTAACATATGGGGAAAACTACAAATCTGACCGTTTAATGTTAAACGATGGTGAAAACAAAAAATTTGAACGCCTATGTTAAGGAGACAGACGTATCTGAAAGTGAGGAGGGAAGCAATGACCGACTAATGTTAAAGGGACGGGCGTATCTCAGGACGTAAACGAAACAGCAACGACCGAGCGTTAAAGAATGGGCGTATCTCAAATCGTAAAGTGAGCAAGAAAGACCACTTAATGTTCAAGAGAGAAGTATGGTGCACGTTGCTCGACTGCAGGTCTATGCAGCCCAGCGCAATATTATGAAACTATGAGTTGCATTGATTGGAACGGAATCCGTTCTACAGAATGCTGCGCATGAGAAACCATTCCTTCTATAATAACAGTGTGTGTGACATAGTGTGACATGAGTGGTCTGACGAGGAGAACTTCAGGGCGAATATTTTTAGAAAAATTTGAAATGCTTTCCAGTGAATTTTGATACGATAAGAAATCTGAAATGATATGTCACGTTGCACATTTCAGGTTTAGGTCAGCCGTTGACCTGGATTTGAATTTGAAATGTGCGACAAATGACGTTCGAAATCACTCCACATTTCCCATCGTATCAGAAATCACTGGTAAGAATTCCAAATTTTTCCAAGAGTTATACTATGCGTTTCTATCTTTCTATCTTTTGCAAAGTTCAAACATTGGTAATATTAACTGAAATCTTCGGGCACAAAATTCGGCAGTTTTCTATTAGAGTTTAATTTTTGTTCTCTAAAATTTGAAGTTAGAACCACTGCTAAAAAATAAGTTCCAAACTGTTTCTTGTATTCAAAATCCATATAAATAAATTACTTATTTGTTTGGATGTTTCATCAATTAGTAATTAATTTCTGTCAGTATAGCCAAAAGAAGTGACAACTCCGTACTAGATAAGCTCGTACTACTACGAGGGTAGTCCCATACTAGAGTGGAAAGTATGCGACCTTAAATACAAAAAATTCCGAAAAAAGATTCTCTGCATACCTTGGACGCAATTAAGTGTTGAGTGGAGTTGTTTATAATTACGAGAATATTCCCATTCTAAGTAATTAAAGTAAAGTTGCGTACATAGGGAACGCACCCCTAGTAGTAGAGAAACTTTTTGGAATGCATTCAAGGTACAGTGTCAGTCAGAGGGAATTGAACTCTCCACACCACACAGCGGATCGTAAAGGAAAATAACTCTTGAGTTGCTTTGGAGTTTATCTTGAGGGATCATGCGCCACGCGACTATTTACTGCGACTCGCTCGACACCAAAAGACACGACTTTTCAAATCACTACCACGTCTAAAAATTGCAAAGAATTGTCAAAAAAATAAACTTTTGGTTGAGTGAAATATTAAGATATACATTTCAGTTTCTTTTTTCCGAGATTTTTACAAAGACGCCAGTGACGACGAGGGCAATGGCCAAAAGAAGTTGTCAAGGACAAGGACCAGATTCTTCAGTGTCTGTAAGGAAATTTGTTTTTTTTAGAGAAGGTCTAAGGAAGGCAGATCACCACATCAAAAATTCGGATTAATTGAAATTAATTGTAAAGTACTGGTAGTGACAGGTTGCTCAGTATTTAAATATTCCATTACCAATAATATTATTTGCCGTTTAGAAGAGCTGTAATTTTGTTTCTTCATTTATTAATTTAATTTGACTGATTTCAGGGTGAAGAGACAAATGCAAATTCTGATGGTGAGCAGAACGAGGGAGAATGGTATGACCGAGCCGATCATCCATTGCTAAATGACCTGGTATGTCCATCAATATTTTAACTTTTGAAATTTTGAATTGATATAGTTTTAACGTGATTTATTTTCTTCGTAGGTTTTGCGGAAAATCTTGGATTATGCAACAGGGAAAGAGTTGAAGCCATGCCGATTGGTAAACAAGAAGTGGAATATCTTCAGCATTCCATTCTCACGTTCTCGACTCCAAGTTACCATTCGGGGGACTGGCCGGTTTTCAAATGCAGAAAAAGAGATTGGAAATTTTACGAAACTGATGAGGTCAAATATTTTGGGAATTCCCTTTGGAAGATACAAGTTGGGATCATTTGACACTTCGAAAGGATTTGGTCAACAATTTGTTCAACTATGTGGAAATCCTGCAACGGAATTAATTCTGAATGATTTTGATGTTCATAAAGTCGAAGACATCTCCGAGTTGCTTCGATCAATGCCAAAATTGGAATCTTTCACACTACCAGCTTTCATACTTTCCAAAGGTGGTGGAGTTGTGGAATTATTTCCTGGATCAAGTCCAGAGTTGAGTTTTCTCAAATCGTTAGACATTACACAGGACCGCGCAATAGGAAGAAGACGATTTTGTCCGACATTTTATGAAGAATTGCTCGGAGCATCTCCAAATGTGTCTACTTTTGTCATGAACCCGAGTTACGAAGATGTCTGTACGGAGGTTCTGGAACCTCTTGAGAAACTTGGACGAGAAGCATGTATTCAAGGCCTCATCCTTCCAAGAATAGATAGAAAGACTTTCGAGTTGCTGCGGAAAATGGGGACTAAAGGAATGAAATTGAAGGAACTCAATTTTTACTTGAAAGACCCCGTGGAAAATAATCCTGACAGAATGGAACTTCTCACATTTTTTAAAGACACTTTGATTTCTCTGACAGTCTGCTACTCAACCTATACATTGAATAATCACAATAATGTCATCATATTCCCAACCATGCCGAAGTTGATTAAGCTAGGGTTGAGGTGTGAGACTACAAGTCTAAGCTGTGAGGATTTTTCTAAGACGTTTCCGGTTCTTCAAGAATTACATTTCATGGATTCGACACAGAGTACTCTACCTTATGATATTTTAACCTTGGACAAGAGTTCAACCATGAAAAGATTGACCATAAATTACCATCCAGAAATGAATATGGAAAGATTCAATTGGATTCACTCCGTCTTCCCGGCCTTGACGATGTTGGCATGTCCAGTGACAAAGGAAGACGGTGTCGAGGTCATCAGGAAAATCTTTACCCACATGACACAATTGCAGGGATTACATATTCGTGGTACTTTACCTCGCAGGGTCGATGTGGATTCTTTGCTCACCGGAATTCAAGTCCGAAAACTAAAAACTATGCGTGTGCCTGATTTCTTCTGCGCAATTGGACAAACGACAACAAAAATTCAACGAGAAAATATTTTCGAGCGAATGATGATGAACATAGATTCCACCCGACCATCAATTCGGAATCTAAAAAGTAATGCCCATTTTTTATTATAATTTTAGAGTCCCAGACATGAGTCAATTACAAATTACAATTACAACTACGTAATTGTAATTGTAAATAATTACTTTCAGAATCCCAGCTCTAATTTGTAATTGTAATTAAATACTTTAGAAATTGTGTGTAATTGTAATTGAAATTTGTAACTGAATTTATATTTTTCTCAATTACTTTTACAATTACTTAACATTTTGACCATCAAATACAAAGATGTAACTACGATGCTAGCACACATAAAATCATCATTTCGAGAAAGTAATTTGAATTGTAATTGCATTTTCAATTACAATTACGTAATTGTGATTGAAATTAATTACTTTTCCATATGTGTCCACTTAATTGTAGTTGTAGTTAATTACTTTCGAAATGTCTCCATGTATTTGTATTTAATTACAATCGGAAATGAGGGTGTAATTGAATGTAATAATTTGTAATTTGTAATTAATTACATTTTTAAAGTAATTGACCCGAGTTTGTAGGGTCGAAATTTAAGGACGTGGTCTGTATTGATTCACAGATCTGAGGTCACTATCCCTAGATTTGATGACAGGCGGGTCAAGAATTCAGAAATCGAACTCTTGGTCTGAGTTGACAGCATACTTTGGTCTCTACTCCGTCAAAACTCTTCGTCACGTGTATGTCTACAACTGCGAGGTAATTAATTCAATCATCTTCGCCTGAAATTGAATTCATTTTGTTAAAAACTTGAATTTCTATTATTTTTTTCAACAGTTTTCGGCCCCTTGTTGTGAAATATTGGTGAAGGACATGGATCTCATGACTTGGAGCTTCACGTCTCCGATCCATTTGAAATTGAAACAAATTATTCCAAGAAGATCGAATGACACGGTTTATGAATAACAACTCTGAATTTATTCCACACCTAGCCATTTATCTTTGACGACGTCACCATCCTTTCGTAAATTAAAAAAGTAATATAGAAAAGCAATGAATGAATGAAAAAGAAAGTCGACAATTTTCAAACTCTATTGAAATATTATTAAGTTTCACAGTGTCACAGTTTCACGTGTGGATTTTTCGTCAAAATATTTTATTTGTTAAGTAATTTAGTTTGTTCTTGATCACAATTTGTTTTCAATAGTTTTCTGGCAATTTGAAAAATGTATGACGATATTAGTATTATTTATTTGAAGGCATTTTCGTATAGATATTTTTATTTCTACGAAATGTTACTGTTGTAATAATAAAATTTGTTCATCAATTTAATTTGTGTATGTTGGCAATTGATGTTGACACTTGGGTACTGTAATTCCCAAATACAAATCTGTTTAGTACTACACGTAATAAATAAAGTTTGCTGCTTGTTGGAACTCTTTATAAATTCAAACGGAATTGGAGGTTTAATTATAAATTGTAATTATTTCCTGATTTAAAAATTTAATAACAAATTAAAATCTCACATTAAAAATTTAACCACAAGTCCACAGGAGGGAACATAAACCCACCTGATAGTTTTATAAACCTCTAAGGTTCAATTGTGCATAGAGTTGAAATATGTTTTCAATGAAAATTTAGGAAGTTATACAGGCTGGTACCAGAAGACTCACAAAAATAGGTTTAATTCATTTCTTGACGGTTTTCACAGGTCTTGAATACTTGAGTTCCTCGAGTCTACGTTCTTCTAGCTGACATTTGAGCCCATCGTTTTGAGATTTCTGTTAAATATTTAAATACGGTTAGAACAGGTCGTTTATTTAAAAAAAAAATATATATTCAGTCTTACATTCATTTTCTTACAACCTAGGTAAAACTTTCAGAAGAATTAATTATTTTTCAAAAAAAAATCTTAGGCTCCATTATGCTCGTGACTAATGAATCTTTGTCCAGACATTTTAACCTCAAAAATATTTGGTCGACTTTTTTCTGACATATTCACCAAATTGTAATGAAAGAAATCCAAGGCGCAATTATTTAAGAAGAAAAATATTATTTCCCCCCCAATTTAAAATGAAATATTCATTTGTTTCCCACGTTTACCCATTCAAAACAATTCCCAACCGATGAAAATTATTTTCAGAATTACAGAATTAAATGATTAGATCGAATTCTTAAGGAAACATACCAAATCGTCGATCACGACGAGCAAAAGCTCTCTATCTTCCTTTAATCTTGCGTTTTGCTCACGGTGTAACTGTAATAACTTCAAATTGATAATTAAAATATGTTTCATGATTTCAGATGATTGTGCATTAGTCTTAGGCACCTCTAATTTCTTGTTGCGTTCCATGTACAGTTTTTTGGTATCATTCAATTCCTTTTCCAACATCTGTAAAGTAAAGAAATAATTATCATTCAATTTTTCACTTTTTTGATTTTAAAAGCATTACTTGAATTTTAGTCTCATATTCTCGTCTCTTCGTCTCACGCGGCGTCTCAAATTGTGTATTTTCCGCATCAATGACCCCTTCCGTCAGAATCTGGGTTGACAGAGCATCATTCGCTTCCGCTTGCTCCTCATCCATTTTTCCTTTGTTTTCCTGAGTCACCAATTTCTACAATGCAATTTAATATTAGTATTATTTTGAAATAATCATCTAAGATTATTTAATAATTCAGAATTTAGAATACAAATAATTTTACGAACATCAATATAATAAAAAAGAAACCCACCTGGGTCGTATTCTCGGCCAATTCCAGTTCTTGAGATTTTTGACTGACCGTCAAGCAGACAACATCACAAGGTTCCACCAAGCTCCGAACAGACTTCTCCTGAGCGCTGTATGAGAAGAAAAAACAAAACATAATCGTTAATATTAGGTTGGGTGATGCCTTATCACTCAATCTGTCCTCGTAGAATAAAAAACTATGATAATATTTGGACTCAACCTTTCAAACTCATCTCCAGGTGGTGGAGTCTTGATTGGCTTCGACTCAGTGTCACTGTATCAGAAAAAGAACAAAACAATTGTCAGTACTACATACAGTATAATTGTAAGTGATGGCTTATCACTCAATCTGGCCAAGTACAAATATGCACGACTGTCAACTCTACCTGTAAGTTTCTTCCCCTGAAGGGAGCGTTGTCCAGCTATCCGAGCCACTGTGATCCTCATCCCCAGATGCCTGAGTCTTAAATGACTCCGAGTCACTGTACAAAAAATAAATACAAAACACAGTTCAATATTTGGCTGAACAAAGTTAAGCAGTGATTAAAGGCAACGAGACTAAGAATAGGAACCCGACGGTCGGTATCAATTTAGAATAAATGGCTCAATAAATAATTAAGGTCAGAGGTCAGATTGGAAGAAAATAATCATACACAGTGAAATATAATTGATTAATTCTCACTATTTTCAATGTCTGTTCGCGTTTGTACCTTTTGAGTGACATTTTGGTTGGGACTTTGGACGAGTGGAGCAAAAATCCAAGCTCTTTGACTGTTTTGGGTCCTTCAGATACCCTGCGGGCGAAGGAAACCGGTTTTTGTTCGGATTCTGTGCTTGGATGAATTCACTTTGGCCTCAGTTGATTTTCTGCTCAAAATCCACAAACTGAGACACGAGTCACAGCTCCCACAAGGGAACATTACAGCACAACCATGGACTCTATGTCATCACTAGTTCATATTCTAATAAATAAAAGAGATATTTCAATCGCCACAGTGCATGGATTATAAGACAATCAGTAAGTAGTAAAGGAATTGACACATCACAACAGTACCGTGCGCCGTGATCACTATATTTGTACTGGCTCTTTTATAATCCAGACACTTCGTTTGATTTCAACCAAAATAATGTAACTCGCACGATATTTAATTGATAATTTGCATCATTAAACATGACATTCATTGTTTTATTATTCGCAGTCAAACCCTAGTAAGGGTCGTGGTTAACATTGACTGTTTTTCAATAGATGATAATTATTTTCTATTCATTTTGTTGGTAGGATTGTTCGAATTTTATTAGTAACAGTAAAAGAAGTTCCCTTGTCAGTGCAGAACTAAAAGTGACATGTGTTTAAAAGAGCCGAGACACGAGATTTTTTTCTCACTCTCGCACCTGCACTCAAGTCAACCACATGGTATGCCATTTTGTGAAATTAATTGTGAGGGTTAAATTAATTACAAAAACTAATTAAACTAATTGTGGAATCCGAATCCCTGACCCCGACCCCTTGAGCTTGAACAGGATGGTCACCCTCAGACACCCACTTTTTATTGCACTTATGCGCGTTTCTGACGATTCTGAATAACTTTGGATATTTGACCTCTGGTGACCTGGGTCAAGGTCATCCTCTGACCCCCACTTTTTATTGCATTTATGCGCGTTTCAGACAATTCTGAGCAACTTTGGACATTGACCTCTGGTGACTTTGGTCAAGCTCACCCTCTGACACCCACTTTTTATATAATTTATGCACATTTCAGACCATTCTGAGCAACTTTGGAAATTTGACCTCTGGTGACCTGGGTGAGAGGTCACCTGGCGAAGTTGTATTAACATTTACTGGTACTTGTATACCTATCTTGTTAATTTCGTTGAAATCCGTCAACATTTACTTCGTGTGACTTCTGCTGACCTTCGGTCAGAGGTCACCTGGAGAGGTCATATTAACGCTTGGTGATTCTTGTGACCTTGTGTACCTACCATGTAAATTTCGTTAAAATCTGTTAACATTTACTGCATGAAAAGTGTCGATGGACGGTCGGACGGACAACACATTCACATAATGTTTTGCTACCGCAAATAACAGGTGAAGTATTTTTCTAGAAAAGGAGTTGACCTACGACCCCCGATTTCCTTTCAAGAAAATACAAAATTATGATTAAACATAACGATATTATATATTTCACGCAAAATGTACATCTCATTTATTTCTGAACATCATCGAAATTGGGACCTCAGCCAATCACAGCACGCAACGGCGAGCGGGGAACTGTAAGATTCAGGAAACTGATGCAGATTTTAGTGGGAAATTCAAAAAAAAAACCTAAAATTCTTTCAGACTGGACTGGGTATTTAGAATTTTTCAAAAACTTAAATTCTATTTGAATTACAACGTCTTTGCGGATTTTACTTCAATTCCCCCAGTTTGAGATCAAGGAACGTCAACTTTACCTTTAGACATTCGGAAGAGTAAGTTATCATTTTTATTTTTGTACACTTTTGTTTATGTTGAAATTCGAAATTGTATTGTTCTAATTAATATTCGCCCAAAATAGCAAAAATCCAATTGTGGCAATATTCGCTCAAATTAATTAATATTAGATATTATTTGATTCTCTTGTCAATGTACTGAATATTCGTAAAATAAAATACCGAATACTCGCGCAAAGTACTCAGTGTTCAGGGGAAATTTCCAATATTTCTATGAAATACTGACTGTCACTGAAAAATGCTTAGTGTTCGCGAGAAATGTTGATAAACTTCTGCAGATTACCTTGATCTTGACCTTAACCTTAAACTACTTGTAAAGTTTAATCCTAAGTACTTACCAGTTATTTTGATGGTTCATTTTTAAATATGCATTTAATTAAATTTTCGTCTTGTAGGTTTGTTGCAGTTGTTACTAATTAAAAGACACCCGTATTGAAGATCATGTCTGATTGTGAGCTAAATTCCAGCACTTCTGAGGAATCGGTCGTGACCAATGTGAGGGAGTTGGAGGAAGACTACTTGGGTACAATTTCAGATCGTTTCGACAAAGTCTACAGGATTATTAAACGTCTTGAAGATGAGGATAAAATGGACTTGTCCAAGGAGTACACTGAGGTATTCATTGACATCATTTTATTTTTAATAAATTTGTTGATTTTGTCGCAATCTATTCATTTTGACAGTCATTGATTGTGAAGAACATCAAGGAACTTGAAGAAATTACTCAGATCATCTCAGCCTTGAATTTATTCAAAATTAATCAATCCGTGGACGAAATCAAGCCAACGACATTGAAGTATCTCCTTCTTCCGTACCTACTCTGTGTCCTGTGGCACAAGAAATTTGACTTTCGCAGCCCGGAAATGTATCAGATTTGTAAAATTTACTTGGAAGATTTCATCGAACGAATTTTGGATTATTCAATCATTCACAAACCTCCGACTGTATACCTACGAAGTAAGAATTGGTCTTTCGACCCAAAAGCTTCGGCTCCGGATTTTTCTCACTCTGGATATGTCGCCGCAGCGGAGAAACGAGTTTACCACAATGAACTCAACGAACTGATTACAGCCTTGGATTATCGCATTCAAACCCTCAATGAGCGTCTCAAGGTAATTTTTGCATTTGATTAACACGAATTTTGCCACGGAATAAAATTTAATTTTTGAAATTCCAGAGAGGAGACAAGTTTGATGATGAAACTCTCAAAGTTTTGTATTTGAACCTAATCAAAAGAGCCGCTATCGACAGTGAGTTCCTGTTTGAGAATTTATTGATGGAGATGTCGATTTCGCACTTCAGCTTGACGTCATTTGCACTTTCGGATTCTCAAACGCTTGGACACGAAGTCGGAAATCCTTGTCAAACATTCTTTTTGACACGCAGAGAAGATAAGAAAGAGGTTTGCTATCCAGACATCCCAGAGCAGACAGTTGGGGATAGCATCATAGCCGGTAATTTAATATTAATAATGCATATTTTTCATTTAATCTCACATTTTATTTGAAAATTAATTTTAAATTTTGAATTGAAGATACTGGGAGCCAAGGACAAGAGCCAGAGGCAAAGACTCCACCTCCTGAAGAAGACGAGGAAACAATTAGTGAAGAGCTTGCGGAAAAAATGGATGATTTGAGTCTTTCGGAAAACCATTGTGAGGATGACGATATGGATGATAGTCGCCATTGGGGGAATTGTTTAAACCTCTGAACCGCTTAAAGCTGAACCTAACCTCAAGAGTCAAACTACAAAAAGTATAATATTTACCAATTTACATTACATCACTTAAATTTTGACTCTTTGTCGTTCATTCACGCAAATCAAAATAAAATATTCAAAAAGTTCCTGAATTTTGTCTGCACTATCTACGTAATATTTACTCGATTGTCGTCGAACTGGTAGTTTGTCACAAGAAGTTGTATCGAAATGCGTGAATGTTAGAACAGAATATTTAAATATTTAAAAAAATTCAAGTACAAAAAAATGAACAGACGAATTAGTAATACAGCACAGGGTAATTAATTTTTCCCTTAATTTTTTTGACCAACGATGTTTCGAAATATTTACCAAGTAAAGGTTACTGAAAAGTAAAAGGTAGGCAAAACTATAGAGCAAAGTCGGTGGTCACCAATTCCCAGGAAGGAAATACTCATGTAGTGAATCTGGGGAAGAATTTTGTTTAAATTATTTCAGGTGACCTTGTAGTGGTCATTCCGTAATTTTTTACGGTTACACTCATATACAAACACGTGTACTGTTCAAGGGTCAAAGGTCAGATTAACATATCGCATGGCCTACACAAATCTCCTAAAGCCCTTCTTAAAAATGACGCGTCACTTGGAATTAAAGGAAACTAAGAATGTATTCAGATTGCAATCTGAAAACAAAATCCGTTCAAATTTAGTAATTTTGGAGTCCGTTATTAAAAGTATTCTGTGTTCTTTAGTAGAATTTGTCACGCAAGTTAAAAATACTGATAGTGCTTACATGGAATCAAACCCAAGACTATTTAATAGCTTTCGTGGGTACCGAATATTTGGCGTCAACCAAAGGTCATCGGGCCATGTACCGATTAGTGGAATATTCATGCTGCTCCAAAGGGAATACTTTACGGAATAAATTAACTACATATATGTTGCATGTAAATTTGTTGAGTAAATGAATCTCTTCTCAAGCCGACGAGATATTGTAGTGGTCAAGGTAACGTTGGGACTCAGTGCAGTGCCTGAATTGGCCGCCATTTTTATTTAAATGATCATCAATCCCTTGATGAAGGACCGGATCGGAATGTGATTGTCGCTGAGTTTAAAGATGAGGTAAGATTCTTTTTACGCCTCTGGCTAATTCTGCTAATCAGAATTCTATAACATAACGTCAGCGATCCATTTCTTTTAAGTTTGTTATATTTTGTAGAATGTAGGTATATAGAATGACTTTGGAGTCGTTTCATTCAATCATTGTCGGTACTTCAATCGGATTTCCATTTCATATTAGCATTTATACTCATTTCAGACAATACATTAGTAAAATTCTATACAGTAGTATAGTAACGCTAGACTTGGTCATATTTTTCTTATATGCTCCGTGCTCCATGAGATTTCCACTCAGACGCCTTTAGCCAACTCCCATCTCCTTTTCTGTTCAGGTGAAACAAATTAACTAAATGATTTAGAGTTTTTGGTTTCAAATCTGGTGCGACTTCGAGCTTAAATGTGGAAGAGATGTGATTGAGATATACTTATCACGTGAATTACGATTACATACAAAATTAGAGCATGAGAAATGTTCTTCGATTGGCATGAAATATAGAATACCAGTATTATGCCAAATAAAATTCTCTACAGGATATTATATGTCACGTTTTCCGATGAACTCGGATCATTCATATTCCAGTAGTACAGGGTAAAAAGTTATGATGAACCCTGTCATTTTTGTTTTTGTTGATTTTATGGCCGAAACCGACTGGACCTCGCTACTGCATCAACTCTGCTTCTCTAAAACTTCAGGCCAAGAAATTAACAGAGCCCGCTTTAACTCAACCACATCAAAATTATAAAATTAATCACAATTTTGAAGGAACGAAACGTTCTTTTTTACTGGCTCCAACGGCAAAATCACACACGACTACATTACATTATAAATTTACCAGCAATACCTAAAAGTTTATCAACCAAGTGGAATAAATATATGCATATTTTATAAACTATTTAAAATCTAATTAAATGATTGCAAGAATATTATGAGAAGGAAGTGCTTATGAAGTGAATCAATCATTTTGTTGGGGAAATAATTTCAGAATTTTGGAAATTGATTGATATTTTTATTTTTGGATTTATTTTTATCATTTATCAAATCAACAACACACTTCTGAATCAAATACAGGGCGTTTTTAATCTCTTAGACTACTTGGCGCGTCGCAAACTCAGTAAAATATTTGTTGACGTCAATGCAGAAAAAATGTTAAAAAAATCGAAAAAAAAATTAAATTCAAAATTTATCAAAATAAATGAAATTCAACATCCAAAAAAGATTAAAATTAAAAAAAAAAATCAAAAACTGAAATTCAAAAATGAAAATGAAATCCAAATTACTTTTCATGACAGGTTTGATAATTTTTCGTCTAAGTCTAAGAGATAAAAAAACGCCCTGTATTTCTAAACTAATTAGTTACAGAATTTCAATCAGATTTTCGGATTTTCAACAGTTCCAGTGAACTTAGAGATAAAATAAAGAATTTGACATTTCAATTAACTAATCGCCGGTCCAACATTCTCAACAGCACATTCTTGTATCAAGTCCATCAAAACGGGCATAGTAAAAGGATGAAACGTGGATCCATCATATCGCCAAATGGACATCGTGTGTCCCTAATAATCAGAGAAACATTACAATTTCATACTATCCGAATATAAACTGCTTTTTAATTTAAAAAAAAAAGTCGAAAGCACCCCTCATTAGTTAGATCTTACCTCCAAGGCAGAAATATAGAGTCTGCCAGCTACAAGTGGAGGTCCATCACGGAATAATAAGAAAGGATGACGTTCTTCTGCTACGCCTCCCTCTACCACTTTTTCCTCCTCAGGAACGACATCTTGAACTTCAGGTAGGTATTTTTCTGACGACTCCGATGATTCCAGATGGACGGATTCTCGCTTACAAGGTAACCCCGTCAGCTGATCAGAGAGTTCAATAACGAGACCTAACTTGTTGGGCAATTTGGGTCATCCAAATGATGAATCCGAAATATTTTTTTGTCAAAGTGAAATTCTAACCCGCAAGAGGTCATTAAAGGTCAAATCCGGAGGAAATACAAGTGGGTTATGGGTGGGACTTATGGTGAGCCAGAGGAGGCTTTCTACATAAAGTGAAAAAATAGCCTCTGGCGTCCCCAAGTCCCACCCATTAACCCACATGTATTTCCTCCGGATTTGATCTTTGATGACCTTTTACGGGTTAAAGTTTCACTTTGACAAAAAAAAAATTTCGGATTCATCATTTAATGACCCAAATTACCCAACAAGTTTGGTCTGGTTATTGAACTCTCTGATCAGCTGGCAGGGTTACCTTGTTAGTTAAGAAAGGATGACGTTCTTCTCCTACGCCGCCCTCTACCACTTTCCCCTCATCAGGAACGACATCTTGAACTTTAGGTTCGTAGTTTTCTGACGAGTCGGATGATTCCAGATGCGCGGATTTTCCTTTAGTTCTGATCGTCCGTATTTGCCTTGACTTCAAATTGGTTTTCTTGTCTGAAATCTTTTTCCTGTCTTGTGTCTTTACATCAGGAGAGAAGGTTCTCTTCGGTTTGATGATTCTCCCAGATTGAGATCTTCTCGGTTCCACGATAGGACCACCATCCTTACGTAAGGGCGCTTTGACCACCGATATTTTCTTAATTTTAACGTTACCGGGAACGCTACATCTCCTCTTCCCCTTATAAGAATTACAGTTAGGGCGGGCGAACTTTTGCAGAACCTGCCAAGGGTAAGGGCATCAATCAGAATCACATCATTCTTTCCAGTCAGAAAAATTGAACAAATCTCAAATCCGTAACCCATATTCTGAATTGAGCGAGGGAAAGACTTAAAAAGCAATTATTACAATTACTATGATGTACTGTTACCTAGAGGGTAGCCTCCATCAAGCCCATACAATCGTTCTAACATTACTTGCATTGCAGCTTTCAGTTGTCACAAGAGAACTCCTTAAGCTGTATGGCACAAAATTTTGAAGACAGTTGGAAAAAAAATGTGCAAATTTTCAAAAAATATCATATTTATTTTCTAACTGTCTTCAAAATTTTGTACCATACAGCTTAAGGGGATCCCTTGTGACAACTGAAAGCTGCAATGCAAGTAATGTTAGAACGATTGCATGGGCATGATTGAGGCTACCCTGTAAGTAACAGTAACTGTAAAGGAAAATTGAATTACAATTTCAAATCGAAATTTTATTATAAAAAATTTAGTAATTGTGAAAAGGATTGAAAGAAATATAAGTTGCAACTGCAATTTAAAACTTATTTAGCTGCAATTAAAAATTACAAGCCCGATTTCTTATAGTAATTATTAGCAAATGAAATACAATTACGAAATGCTAATTCTAAGTTCATACAATTAAGAGAAATTAAGACTATGAAAGTATAATTGACTCAAACCTGGGCAAGGGTGAGTGTTATATATATATATATATATATATATATATATATAAAGTAAAGAATGATCTTACGCTTTTCGTCAACCTGATTCTTGTGTCAGTTCCGATCATATGACCAATATCATAAACCGTCACTTTATTCAACCATTGAGTAGTAGCCGCTGCAAGGAAAAAAGGTTTACGTCATTTAGTTTTTAAGTGTTCTAGATTAGAACAATTTTGATATTTTGATTTAATATTTAATTTCCCTTACCGTTGAAGATCAGATTAGTTGGAGCCGGAATCCCAACTTCTGTCATCACACATGAGTCAGCCATGCCAGCATCAACTTCCTATATACAATTTTAATAAAATATAAAAATTGAAAGCTTGACCGAAATAATTATTTTTAGTTACTTGCAAATTTTCTAAAAAATTACAAATCGTCAAAGAATTTTTTTTACAAAAAAATAGTTAAGTTCTGCAGACGATTTTTAACTTCTTTCATATCGAGGGGTAACAACCGGTGTAAAAAAAAAAGTGTATGATGTTTCTTGGTTGAACCTTCAATTGGGGTGGTTCCTTGGCGTTGAATTATTTATTTTAACTAAAAACAACAACTACAGATTTTAATCGTTGAATTAAAATATAAAAATATGTAAATAATAAAAATAATTAATTTAAAAATAATTTTGAACTGGTTTTTGTTTCTTACTCTAACTAGGCTGTCACAAATTGGACACGACAAACTAATCCGTCAAAATCCCAAGAAAGTCCGGGCTTTTGAATTCAATCACAGGTCCGCGCCGCACAATCTGAGACAGTCTCTCTTTGCCCCTGACGGGAAACCATAACAAACAATGTAACTCATGGAGTCATGTTCATACGGACATGATTAAATCATCTCATTTACTATCTTACATTCCAGACCCTCTCCCGTCTGCAGGATTCGAAAATACAGGGTCAGCCAAAACCAACCTACTATTCGTCCTAATTTCCCAGATTTTAACTTTATCTGAAAAGTGAGATAGACAATTTATTCGAAATTTAATTGCGCGTCTTTTGAGCTATGTTCGAATGCGATGCGTGCTTTACAGCGCGCCCCGTCAATAAAAATTTAAATACAAATATCATAAAATGAAAGACAAACTGAGATTTTGATTGCAGTAAAAATGTCAAAAATTCTCAAGATTTTCAAAAATTTTCAATCTTTTTAAAAAAAAATTTCAATAACAAAAAATTTCCGAAAATTTCAAAGAAGTTTGAAATTTTGAATTTTTTTTTTCGAAAAAAATATTTTCGGCTTATAAGACGCGCAATTAAATTTCGAAAAGAATGGCTATCTCACTTTTCAGATAAAGTCAAAATTGAGTAAATTAGGACGAATAGTAGGTTGGTTTCGGCTCACCCTCGCCCTGTATATATTCTTTAAATAAGCACAATGTTCCAATATTCCCCTCAAAAATGGAAGCAAGGATCCTGTGCAAAATTCACTTCTAAAATACATGTCTCTTTTCTTTCTTTTTTCTTACTTTTCCTACTTTTTATTTTTTGGCTTAGCATAGGAGGTCACTGCTGGCGGTCTTTATGTAACAAAATAGCTGTATGGAATTTGTAGTCAGTTTCTAGTTAGTTAACCTCTCTACTCATTTGATCATTGACAGCGAAAAGTTTCAGATACGAATGTCCATGGCAATTAAAGAACTCAGTCATTTTGGCGAATATACATATATCGCGGCATATTAGACGCGGGAGGTCAATATAATGTAGAGTAACCCCAAATTTGGTTTTGATATTATGAAATATTACAACCGAACAATGTTTTGATGGACTTCAACTCGCCAAATGACTTCGGATTCACTGGTTAAGTCACTACCTCTGGTTAGAATGTTTTGCAGTACTTTCTGTTTCCTCCCAGGAGGGGTCACATTGTCCGTCATAGGATTTTTAAGAAATGCCAGGGTTAGCCTATTCCTATGAATTATAGTACATACGTATAAATCATACAAAAAAAATCTCTCCGGGGGTTATTACAAGAGACATCTTGGGTTATGGGTAATGCAACATTCCTGATGTACATGTAAGAGATACGACGCG
>JAQFYE010001375.1:0-23463 GCA_034694305.1 Protaphorura glebata | reverse complement strand
AGTCCAATTCCAAGTACGGACTTGTACTTGGTACTTTGTACTTAAGTACAGGTTGAAAAGGAATTGACCCATCTCTGGGTTAGATGAGGATACGCATGGTCGCCCAGGACGGGTGGAAGCCTGGACAAGGCAGAGTAGAAGTAGGACGGGAATATGTGTTGGATATAATGTAAATAATGTTTGACCATGCCTTAAGTGAATGTGAATTAATGAGAGTAATTATTAGCATGTGAGAGGTTAGGTTAGATGAGGATAGGTTCGGTCGCCTAGCACAGGTGGTCACTTGTACGAGGTAGACTAGAAGTAGTTGGATGTTTGGTTGGATATGACGTGTTTCGCCATGGCTTACGGTGAATGTCTATTAATGAGAGTATTTATAGTATATTATGGGCTAGGTTAGATGAGGATTGGTCCGGTCGCCCAGCACAGGTAGTCGTGTAGACCGGGTAGAGTAGAAGTTGTGGACGACGGAAATATGTGTCGGATATAATATGTTTGACCATGCCTTAAGTGAATGTGAATTAATGAGAGTAATTATTAGCATGTGAGAGGCTAGGTTAGATAAGGATTGGTCCGGTCGCCCAGCACAGGTGGTCACTTGTACGAGGTAGACTAGAAGTAGTTGGATGTTTGGTTGGACGGGAACATATGTTTTGGGAAGAGATTGGCGCCAAGTCTGGAAGAATCACGACCAACCTCCGCCCAAACACCTAGTCCATCATAACAATCCACTCGCACTCAAAATTTTATTCTTCATTTTATTTAACAATCTTTCTTTCATGGATTCTCATCAATTTCTATTTCCAAGTCAAACGGTCAATTTATCCAAATTACCTCAAAAATGTTTGTATGTCCAAATTCGCGAATTGACCATAATATTGGCACGTGCCACTCGGCATTATCACAACTTTTATGCAGTTAAATCTATGACGATCTTGAATTACTTTGGATTATTTCTTTTGTGCTACGCGATGAACGGCTGTAAGGTCATAAACTCTGCCATCGCGTAGCACATTTGGGATAATTATTTATTTGGCCGACCCTTCTCTGTACCTGTTTTATGGTACAAGAGCTGTGTGAGAATCTGAATTTGAATCCTAAATTCCTCTGATTGACAGAATGGAAAAGATACCTAACTGACTTTTCCCTGATTTGGACATTTAATGTTCATGAACTCTGCACCTGTCTTATGGTACAAGAGCTTGTGTATGAGAATCTAGTTACTAATCCTAAATTCCCAACTGTGTAGTTTATGTTAACTACCAACTGGACTTGGACCTTTTTGCTAATATGGAAATTGACATTCCGTTTCATGTTCAAACCAACCTTCGTCGTTTGTCCCCAAAATATATATTTTGGAGACAAAAAATACTGCACCAGAATTTACACAACAAATACGAAAAATAATAAAATAATATCTATCGTACCATATGTAATCCTCTTTTCCCCCTTCTTATTCCGTGTCCGGAAATTTTGAAACAATGATTTACCAGCAATGACTAATTCCTTAAGACCATTTATTAACGCTATACCGGTTGGGTCATTGATCCAAACGTTCTCACTTCCAAAACTTTGTATCACAAAAATTTTGGAGGGTGTAACGCTAGTACAAAGACCCGCTAGTTTTTGTCGGCAATTCGGTAAAGCTTACCCTGTCAGTTTCTCGGTGCAAAGGATCCCCTCTCCTGACATGGGGGTCCCACATGACATTATAGTAATCGTCCACCCCTCTTGGCCTGAAGAGAATGGGAAGCAAAATTCAAGGTCAACATTTACAAATTTTACAGTTCTATGTGTCGCGACCACGTAAATCATTTTTTTTTACCGCGGAATATTGTTTCGGTATTTGGGTCGAGCCCATACTGGCTGTGGAGGACTCGAAAACACAAAGAATGTTGTAAAAATAATGGGTTTTAAAGTCAAAATTTAATTTTGTCAATCTAATGAAAAGTCTTAATCACTATTACGTCTAAAAATATGGAACAGAGTGGTCAAAAAATTAATATTTCCCGAGAAATATGAGGGGGGAATAAAGAAAAGTTTGTTTTTGTTAACTGATGTTTTTAAAAGAAGGAAAGGGTTTGAAATCGATAATTCACTAATTGTAAGTATTAGAAAAGAGTCAATCAATATTTCAGTAGCCAAATTTCCGAAAGGGACAAAAAGGATATTTTGGCAGAACTTGCACAATTTCAAGGGTGAAGGCGAAATCGTTTTAATATAGCTGATAGCAGTCGAAAAGCCGCCTGGCGCCTGGGTGCAATGCCTCAAGGTTACTTGTCTTGACCTGGTAATTTCCTGACAATTGACGCAGAGTTAACATTTCAAAACACTTCCAAGAATGGTGGTGTGGTGAATAATACTAAGCTTTTGAATGAACTGATTAGGGAGGATTAGGAATTAGGATTACAGAAAGATAGTATTAGTGAATTAGTGTGCCTCAAAAGCGTGCCAACTGGGGCCACAAGTTTGTCAGCCCGTTTGCATTTGCACACGTGCAAAATTGCGTCATTCACAATTCAATTCGCAGGAGTAGATTATGTGTATTTGTTTGGATACAATTTACAGCAAAGTATAGAATGCAGTTTCAGTCTGGATTGGATTTTCAAGAATGCCATGTCCTGTTCCTGTTAAAAGTTATTGACATTCCAAATTGCACGATGGCGTAATTTGGGATATCAAGACCGGGTTTCGGGAAACGTCACTTTGACAAAATGACATCTGGGTCAAATAATTTGATATGAATTGTCAAAGATGGAAATTCTTTTACCAAAACCTAAAGGATTTTCAAAAGTACGGATCAATAACCGATATTTTGACATATATTCAAAGAAGGTGACCAAAGTTGAGAAATACGATTATATTAAATTCATCATTATTATGATCAATGATGATGATTATTATGATTATACATTATGATTATTCTTATTTATTATGCACACATTTTTGCTCGAGATTTAAGGCTGGATCCGGGTTTCAGATTTTGCAAAACTGGAGTTGGAATGATACTGTGATGTGAATTTCATATTATAGGATCATATTTTATGATAGTTTTGATAGAAATGGTTTGGGGAGACTGGAGATGATGGAGGACTACATGGGGAGTTAGGATCTTCGTCTTCATACTCGGAAACGCACTGTCAGACTCATTCACCTTCTACTACAAGGTCCCACAATATTTACTCTCAAAAGTGAGATATACATTGTATATGAATTCCATTCCAAAGAGGTATAGAATGATCAATTCATCGTAATGACGAAAGTGTAAGCCGTAAGAGTTTGGAGCGTTGAAATTATGTCTCAGTTAGGAATTCTGTTCCACGATAGCTGATACTGATATGATTCATCATAAAATTCAGTACCTAGTACCTATATGAAAGATTGTCTCAAAAAGCTCACTTCTACAGAAGCCGGATCCTAAAAAGTTTGGTGAGACCCTAGAATGAAGATGAGATTGCACTATATGAAAGTGTGAATTGAGCGATCCGAATCATAACTCTGACTCACTACCTCGTAAAACTTGCTACTCAAATCAATGCTACAAAACAGGAGCTCACTTCAGAAGATGATGCGGATTGTGAATCACACTCGAATAATAGAATGCATATATCCCAAATTCTTCTACAGGGACGTTCAGAATTAATATGCCCACTTGGTGTTCCCAAAGAGGGAAAATGCACAGGAATGAGAGAAATTCCGCGGGGTGTAAGATAAACTCTAACCAAACTGAACAAAATCTCCAGAAAAATTTGCCCAAGCGAATAACTCAAATTAATAGGAGAGGTTACCATTTGCAGGCATCGACTAACTACTGGAATATGTGATGGTCTTACACGCTTTGACAATAAACGAATAAATATGCAACCATGATGCATTCTTGAGTTTTTAACGTTCGGCGCAAGGATATGTGGACATTTTATATGAACCACCATGTATCATACAAAAAGAATAATAAAATTCCTTAGAGATCGAAGGACGAAGGTCTAGATGAGTGGAGGATGAGACTTGAGGAAGCCAAATAGGTTACGTGCAAAACATTCTTTCGGATTCGGAGTGAGGATGAAGATGAAGTAGAACTTGACTTATTTTTTTACTATTGCTTAATCTCAATCCCCCGTAGCGGAATTGCGAAACTCATGTCTGGTCCAAGTTCTCTGCAATCAATCCATCCTGGATTTATTTGTGTGCGAATCCGCATACATTGCAAATAAATGAGATCAGGAAGGAAAGGAATGACAAAATTGTTCAATGATAAGAGCAAGAATAACAAGAAATAATCTAAAACTATTTCACTGTTTCTCCGCATAAATGCATTTCAAATTCACCAAAACATTTTTTATTTAAAATTTAATCGGGTAGTCAAATAGATGCTTTGCATGAAGAATTCAAGGAACGAGGAAACGAAGTGGCCAAAGAGACATTGATATTCATTTTTGGATGATTCTTTCATTGGATTAGATTTGACCTCTTTTCTTTTGGACTCCTTGTGATTTGACTTGAAGTATTCTTTGGATTTTATTTTCATTGGGCTTTTGACCTCTTTTCTTTTGGACTCCTTGTGATTTGACTGAAGTATCTTGTCTTATGAACGAATTTTGCTTGGTTTAGGAAACAAGTGTGGAACACTGTCTGAAATTGGATGAAAGTAATATTAATATTTCGAAAACAGAGCAGCAGGGGACCGGCGACTGTGTCCGCAGTTATTTCTATTTCAAATTTCCAGTTTCTCTGGTAAAAGGAAAGGAATAATGATTTTCTAAGAAATCCGTCTTGCTCTGATGCTCTGAAATATATCCGGTTAATAAGCTAAAATAAGAATTTTTAGAGCAGTGTCGAGACAAGTAGCAGGCTTGTGTGAAATAATGGGATGTTTAAGTCAAAGTCAACCAACCGTCCGATAATGAGTTAAACAAATACAAGGTTTACACAGGTCGTAATGGAAAGTTTTATTTCGGATCGTCTACCTGCTTTCCTCATATGTATGGGTTGTAAAAACACAGACGACGAGAAGCAAATTGACTAATTAGATTAGCCCAGTTAAGATAAATCAGTAATCATTTGTTACAAAAATCATACGAATATGTGAGCCGTCAGGATAATAACTGGGAGTGTTTAATTTAATCCCTCTTCATTTTTCTTAATCAGAAAATTTTGACCGTAGGTTAGTAAAGTCAAGGACATACCTAAGTACCTAGATTTTTAGACTGTCCCAGGTCCAGGTTCCTGATTTTTGTTCATTCCATTTGGCCTAGAGAAAGTATCTTTAGTGTCAGGCTATTTAGAGCAGTGACCACGGATTCTCTGTCCAAGGGATTGAACCCCCATTCTCACCACAGCGAAGTAGTAAGAGTGACAAAACCTTACAAATGAATGCATCGATCGATATGGAGGGAAGGGTACGTGGGGCTAAGAAATACCTGTGGAAGCGTTTTTATGCTTAAATGCCAACAAAAAAAAATGTGAACGTTGAACTGGTCATAAATCTTGTTTGAAATGTTCAAAAATATGATCCACAAGACAACTTGTTATTTGATCATGGTAGTGTCAACTTGATATCCTGACTAGTTCCGATTTGAATGTTATTATTGTAAAACAAAATTCATTACGATTTTAATTCAAAAAGTGCTTCTTTAAGTATTAGATTGAAGTCAATCAGAGCTGACGATGAGTAATAAATGGACTTGAACTCATTGGGAATTTTGGACGGATATTGTGGATTAGTTATGTTAGGAAGAAAATAAACAAGATAGGAATTAGTATGAATCCAACGTACTTGAATGAATGAATTATCACTGACTGAATGAACTGGTGGAGTGTGACTTACGGGAAGGCAAGATAAAAACTTTTATGGCCGAATAACTTCAAATCGGACTTTAATGTTTACCCATTGCATTGTCTGCTTCCTTTTGCGTATTCTACAAATCTGCACGGGAATTGGAAGAACGTGGTGAGCGGCTCTGGCTCCATTCGCAAATATGAATTGAGATCAACGTAATTTCCGGGATCTATTTTTTTAGTGAATGTTAAGGATAAAAGCCATACCTGTAATTTAGCAAATTGACAATGCTATTAGTACTTGTTGGGTCTATGTTCTGCATAGTATGACGTTAAAAGAAAATTGTGTTATTACAGTACTGAACATAGAACCGTGTGCTTTACACCTTAATTAGAGCACAGAAGGATGTATGTTATTTCGATTGTGATTGAAATTCTAGTCCTGGTGTACTTATATTTGGGAAACGTATAGAAATACCAAAAACATGTAATCCAATGCAAAATCCGATAAAATGTCAAGTATAAGCGATATTGCTCAATGCTCAATGTATCAAAAAATATAATATGAGTATAAAAATTATCAGACATAGAACGTCCTCATGTAATGAAAGCTATCAAAGAATAACTGATGACCTCGTGCCTCACCTCTGCACATAACCAACATTTCGTAGTGTGGAGTTTTCGAAAAGCATACCTTTATCGTCTAATGGATATTTTGACTAATTTATCTTTTAATTGTTATCTAGCTCTGAACAATGATACGACTTACGAAGCAGGAACATTTCTTCCAACAACGAAGTTCGTGTTGACCGGACATTTATGACCAGTAACGTCTTGCAGCAAATCTTCCCCGCAGGAAATGAGACGAGAAGGTTAATGGATGACACGGAGAATTGTAGTAGCAAAGCAAATGTACCTTTCCATTGAGATGAAATATGGAAACCGAAATCAAGTGATGTAACGTAACGTAAATCATCGACATTGAAATAAATATGTTCTTAATTGGAACTTTCGAAAGAACAGAAAAATTGTCCTTGACTGGATCAAAACCACACCAGAAATTAAATGAATATTATGCCAATTTTACAGTAGATTAGACTGTCCGTGTCACGAAATAGTAAATAACGAAAATAGGTTTTTGCAACATATTTTGACAAAATGCAATTTAACGACACATTAAAAATTTGAAATGTTTTTTATGGGGTTGGACATAAAACAAATAGTTCCGAGAATTTATTTTTCAAACAAGACTGTTCAAAAGGAACAATCATTTCTTGGGATCTCATTTGACTTGCTTAATTTTGTAATCTTTAATTGATAAAGCTGTACAGGGTGGTCCGTATCATTTTGCTCACTCCCTACAGTCCAACCAGCGCAGCGTGGGTCGGGTAAAACCTAAGATATTCATTTTGTAGAGAATCTTGTTGTTCACATTATGTGTACCTACTTACATTTTTGAAGTGCAATGCCCAAATACAATAGAGAAAAATTATTAATATCCTCTCAAAACTTTTTCCAAAAAACATTTCTCTAATAATTTGACAAAATATAACGAATAAAAACGAATTAGAACGGCTGTCGTGATGACAAATAAAGTTACAACCTCTTTCTCTTTTCAATCGACCTTGGCTTTGTTTTCAATAAAAAAACGTATCAGCCAGGTTGTCTAAGTCAGGTTTCACTATAACGTTCGTTCTCGATAGACAAGACCAGGTAGTACTTTTTCAAACCAAATCGTTTATTATCATTTTCATTTCGATGGTTTACATTGTAATTTTATTACAATATTTACTTTATTGTTTTTACAATATTTATTTTATTGTTTTTACAATATTTAGTTCATAATCGTTTAAACGATGGAGCAGTTATAAATCTTCAATCCGCCTTGTTCGTCTTCCTCAGAAAGGTCAGATTGCTTGATTGTATTTGTGATTAGATTATAAGAATCCATGAGACGCGTTTGAGAGAAAATTAGACGCGTTGATGGCTGACGATCCTTTTGGAAATGCTTAATACACTCCTTGATGAGAGGAAGAGCATCCAATGGTTTGTTCTTCATAACCAGCTCATTACCAATTTCCAGAATGTATGATAAATAATCGCAAGGTTCAATGTTCGGGCCAGTTTGAGTTCTGGAGGTACAAGCTCCGCACTTAAATCGACGGACTTTGACTTTGTGGATAGCTGACGTGGATAGCAAGTTCTGAATATGGTTTTTGCACGGTTGACAAACATCGGTGAATATGGCCGTGCGCATATCGCTAAGCAATGGCCAATTCTTAGTGCAAGCAACACAATTGCATGTGAAACTATGATTTTGATAAAGGTGACTTTTGCGGTTGGAAATCGAGTCCTTTAAGTAGTCGATCCCATAGCCATGAGAACATTCATCGCCAGCTTCTAACTTCTGATTCGTAACGATGGCAATGCGACCTCCTGGCAAGTCTTGCCGAAAAGTTGTAGCGACACAAGAATGATTCATTAGATTGGAGGCTGGGAAAACGCCCTCAGCGCGAATTGGGACCATCCCGCCCAGACCAGATTCATAATATGCTTCAACGTCTTTGACTTCAATACCACCGGTATCACCAAGAGTCATTGTATTGTAGGGGAAAGACTTGGAATAATGCATATATAACGTTCCAACGAATTTCTCAAAATTTGACTTTTCAATTTCTTCAATTGTGTTGAAGAAAGTAGTCTTGACTCGGAGAATATGTGCCAAAGATACAGCGATCCATGGTAAGAATGGAAGATCACAAGGACGATTGTGAGATGCCATATTCAAGACTTGTTCATATCTGTCCAAATTTTCAGGTGTGACATTCGCTGGGACATGCCATGCATCCTCTACACGTTTTACGGATTTCGATTTCATGTAAAGTGCCTTCAGAACCGCAGGACCAGTTGTACAAATCGCCTTGAAGCACAAGTGGAAAATTCGTGTCAACTTCATGGAATGCAAATATGGGAGAGCGGGACACTCAAACTCATGTCCATGATTATAATCATCAATTCTGCATTGGTCTCCGCAATAAATGTACTACAATCAAGAGAACAAATATTTTAGTATGTGTTATTCCTACTAAAAAAATACAATTGATGTCCTTATACAAGGTGACTAATATATATTGTGGCGATCATATCCCAGGATCTACAATAGCCACAGCCAGGCGGTATAACCCGTTTGAAAGGTCAGCTCAAATGGGATCTGAGACACCATATTTCAGCTCAGTCTGAATGCATCACATTTTCGAATTTTTCCAGCCGTTTTTTTATGCTCCTCAGCCCGAAAAGCCGTAAAAACTTCAACACCTTGAAAAGCCGGCTTCACCACCATATTCCCATGTCTTTTATGAAAATTTCAAGCCATGGGTCAACAATTTCTGAGCAAGTTGAATTTTCCTGGCATTCCCCAACGGAATGCTAAGACTGCTAAAACCAACATGGTTTGAAAATGATGATCCATGACTTAAAATTTTCACAAAAGACATGGAAATGTGGTATTGAAGTTAGTTTTCTGAGATTTTGATGTTTTCACAACTTTTCGGGCCGAAGAGCGTGAGAAACGGCTGTAAAACGGCAAAAATGTTATTTTTAATTTTCGGTCACGCGCTGCGTGCCAATGCGCTTTCAGATTAAGCTCAAATGTGGTGTTTGAGTACACATTTGAGCTCATCTTTCCAACGAGCTATCCCACTTGGTCGTACCTATTGTGGTTCCTGAGATACGATGGCGACAATACATGTTAGTCACACTATAAGATCAACATTGATAAATCGTAGTTCTGCTCTATTTTAATGAGTCTAAAATTAAGTTTGGAGATTTTGACTACTTGGTCTTGGTCTAAGGTTAACTCCGGCGACTGTCAGACGTTAGCAATAATGAAGCTATATTTCATGAGAATGTAAATCATGTACCATTTATTTTAAGCTTGGAATTAAGGTTATATTTATTTTCAATCCATTAAAATTTAAAATGTAATCTCCAAAGGCGATTGAAATTTTAGCGGAAACTAATTCATGACTCTGTAACAACTGGGAACACATTTGTCGTCGCGACAGGCAGTGGTATATATGCGAAGTCTCCTAGACTTTGTGCTCACTTGATCAATATTTCTGGCAAAAGTACACTCAGTTTTGCTAACCTCTGAAGTTCAATAGAGTCAACTGTTTTGTTGAATCCTTAACGAACTTAATTCATACAAACATGGTACGCATATTTAAAAATTCAAGTAGAATACGACTTTATTTCTCATACTGTTAGTGGACTTACGTAGGTGCATCCCTTGCATGGAATAGGATTCGAGGCTTCCTTTAAACAGCGATTACAATGTTTAGTCTGCCATTTTAGCTGATCCACTATAACACTGACATATGGTTCTTCTACCAAGATAGTCGTCCCTGCGCATTAAAATTTTGGAACATTTAGTTCGTAAATAATTCTTAAAAAAATAAAGACGTATTTGGATAATTACCTATATCGACAGGTCTGTTAGCCACCAAATATCTCCCTTTGAATTTATTATATTTAACCGATACAAAATCCGGCAATTCCGAGAGCGTTGGATTATTTCTAGCCTGAACCTTTCCAATAATTTCATCACGATATTCCTCACGCTTAAGAGTCTCTTCGTCCTTTAACTCTGGAGCGATTTTATCCTGGCAAGCCTTCTTTTTGGAATTTAATCCAATCTCTCGGATTCGATCTGCTCTGTCTTGATCAAGCAGAGCCTTTTCAGCATTTTCAAGATCCATGAGAGCGCTGTCGAATTTCTCCATATCGAACAAAATGGCTGATCTGTTCATCCAAGCTTCAGGAATGTTGGATTCCTCGGTAGGAGCAAAACAAAGAGCCAATGTGTAACAATGCAATGCTTTCTTGTTAATTCCAGCACCAATGAGCTCATCCCCGCGTTTCATTAAAACTTTCATGACCATGTCATTCTTCTTCAGTGCTAAAAATTAAGAAAAATTCTAATTAATGCATTAGTTCGATTTCAGTTTGCTTATACATAAATGTATTTACACATTATTCTGGTATTTCCATTGGTTGACTCACATTCCAGACATACTCGTATTAATATTTACAAAAACATTAAGTGCAGTTAGAAGGATAATTAATTTACCATTTCGTCAAGCAAGGTCAGACTATTCATCATTTCATGCACTCAAACTAAATGTGTACTGCAAGGAACGGAAATCTTACAGATATGAATATTTATTTTAGAGGCGTTCATTAAAGGGCGGTAAGGGGGTTCCGGGCAAGGCGGACTCGACAAATCATCGGCTAACATTATTTTTATGCATTGCATGATGGGAGAAATTAGAAATATTTCGATATTGAATTATCCAAGGAGAAGGAGGCTAAACAAATCAGTCGAATTCTGTAGTCGGGAAGGGGGTCGAGAAGTACGGTGACCGTGTGAGTTAACTCGGGTTGACATCCGCCATCTTGTTTTCGGAGGGGTCGACCAATTTTTTTTAGACATCAAAATGTTTGAAATCCGCCATTTTGTTTTGCGGAGGCGAAAGATATCCGCCATTTTGTTTTTCAGATGTCAAAGAAACCCGCCATTTTGTTTTGCGGAGGCGAAAGATGTCCGCCATTTTGTTTTTCAGAGGTACAATACAACTTTTTGATTCTCTGCGAGAACCTATAGACATTTTGGAATTTAACGTAGTCGGGTTACCTTGTGTGTTTGGGAAAGCAGTTGAGCTAACGGTAATGTTGATGTCCTATAGCCATTGCATTTTTTGAATTTTTTTTGCTCTAATTGGACTTCTGTTTAGCCACCTAGGAATTATTTAAGAATAGGATGAATTAAAACTGACCATGATCCAATGATCCCAGAAGTCTTCGGAACTCAAGCCACGGAAAGCATGAATAAACGATGTTCACTCGTCGTTCATTATCTTCGGTTGCCATAATGTTCTCAAAATCGAGGCCACTGGATAGACTTGTGACCATGAGTTCCCGGAATGGCGGTGGTGGGATCAATTCGCCATCGATAACCAAATCCACGAAATGCTCCAATTTGGCTTTGCTCTTCAGAGGAAGCTGAAATTGTTCAAACAAATCACTAGTTTAACGCAATTTCTTCTATAGTGGGATATATTTTTTATTTCTATTGTGACATTACTCACCCAGTCCATTTTTAATATCAGAATATCAACACGACCTGTGTCGATATTTTCCAATGCGATACTTCACAGGTCAAACACGTCACACTTTTCCTTCACTTGTCACTTCGTTTGTTAGCACACTGACGCTATAAATTTTTCACTTTCAGGCAAATCACAGTTCGTTGTTCGTGGTCAAAATTTATTTGAATGAATGGCAAGGATTCCTCGGTCACGAGCCTCATTTTCCTCCTCACTCATTCAGGTGTTGTTGACGATGCTGATTGGTTGTTTTTTTATCCTTTTAGAATCCCCAGGAGACGACCAAAGCCAATGGTTACTTTTCGACGTTATAGTCGAAGAGGGCAAACAATTTTCAGTTATTATGCGGGTCGCAACGTATTGCTGACCAGCATTATCATCTTGATCGTTACGTCCGTCCGTCCGTCCGTGAGCACTCTAGTTGCCGCAATTCTTCTCTTATCGACTTCAAACTTTACATGCATCACCCATAGACCTTAGATCCCACCAAAATCGATCTACTACTAGGGGTACTATAATGCTATTGAAATCCAAAGACTTCATTGACATCATTCAAAAATACTCTGGCAACCGTTGCAAAAAATTTCTAAACACACTTTTCAACATGATCTCGCAGAATAACACTCTCGTTATCTCTATTACGTGACATAAGAGTGACTATGGTGACATCCGGTTTAGTCATATTTCTATTCAAAACTGATCAATATGCAGCAGTATACACATAAATAAAACCATTACAACTTCAGTCTACAATTGCGTCATATGATTGACGGGGTTTTCGCTTCCTATATATCACTTGGTGGACGCAGATAATTGACATCCGGTTCAGAAAAATGCCTATCAATCAAGCTAGTACAACTTCAGTATTCCATTTCGTAGTATGACGACGGGTACTTTGCTTTCCTTATATCACTTGTAGGTCGGGTGTAGTTGACATCCGGTTCATAATAATATCAAAAATCACTGTGAAGTTTTATGATTTATCGTCCGACAGATCATTCTAGCATTCTCATCTCAGACAAAATTCTGTATTTTATGCTCCGATTCGTGTCATTTGACTGCAACCAAATCACGAGTTGGTTGGATTAATTTAGATATTTTACTTATGTTGTCGAATCGAAGAGGATAGCTACGGCAGTATGAACTAGTACTACATTTTTGACACAACAGAAACCATACTCGAAAAATTAACCAAAATGGTCTAGCAGCTCAGTCCTCTTCTTTGTCACCCTCTCTTCCACGGTTCGCTTCTTTTTGTCTCGGTTTTCTCTTTTAATTTCATTCTCTCTTCTCACTCTTTCTCCTCATGCTTTTCTCTTGGTATCCCTTTACTTTCTTCTCTCTTCTCTCCACTCTTTCTCTAATCGCATTTTTACATAGCGCTTGCGATGTTTATTGGATTCGAGTTTGAATCATGATTGTTCATTTCAAATTCAATTCAATTCAATTCAAATAGGTTTTTATTGAAGCCAATCAAAAATAAGCAGACAAATGTACTAAACTACAAGTCGAAAAAAGTAATCTTCCCAATTGCCTGAATGTCGAAGATGAAAATATAATTTTGATACATTAATTTTGTCTAAAAGTCACTGTGGATGAATTCCACAAAAACACGTGATGGTGATGGATGACCCGATTAGTTGAGTCTTGAAGGACCACATAGTTTAGTGGCATTTAATAAATTACACGCCTGAATCTGCTCTTAATTCGACGTTGAGAATTAGAATCAGATGATCAGATTATAATACCCCAGGCATGAAGTGGTTTTCAGAATACCGAAAAGAATTTAACGCGGAATCCACATTATCTATTTACATAAATCCATGTGTGTACTTTGTTTGTTTGAGAGTAATTCCTACTAAACCATTACGGTTTTAATTCCGAAATCTGAATGTCCCGAAGGTATTTGAATCAGTGGGAGTCGAAAATTGTCAATTGAGCATTTCTGTTCAACCTTCAAAAATTTTGCATTGGTTCATGTCTTCATAATTTGCATAAACAATGAAGCCCAACATGAAACAGAACTTCACTTTCTCCAAAAGTCACGAAAATAATGCACAATATTAATAGTTTCTTTATTTCTTGGTTTCATCACAAATTTGATAATTTATGGAGCAGGAGACCACGTGAAGGTGAATCCGTTGCCGGTAATACTAGTGTCGGACTGGAAGGTAATCAAAGCCAGACCTTGGGGGATCGTGAGAGGTGCTGGTGGAGTTCCGCCACAGAATCTAAAGAAGACAATTAGAGAAATTCATTAAACTAGATCCTTCAAATTATCAATTTCTGGACTCGGCTCCGACCAGATCGGATATATTCACCTATCCGATTTACTTCCGGAATCTAGGGTGATATAGTCGCATACTCTATGTGGTATGAAGTTAAATGATCCGAAATGATCCGTATACATTCGTCAGACCAGGTATCACAGCTCTGGGTACCTGATCTGAGCCTTAATAAAGAGCAGCTCAAGACTCACCTCAGCAACTGACTGAATTGGTTATTGGTCCACGCGAACACAGTAACAGCGTCATAGGAGCAGGAGGAATCTTGTTCAACATCAAGAGCAGTGAATGTAAGAATTTGGTTCCCACCGCTGGAAGGATTGAGAACGAAAAGCGCATTTTCGGAATCTCGATATTGACCTCCACCGACAGGGTACCTAAATGACCCAGTTGGTTCTCGGAGGTCAGCGTAACCACTCAATGGACCAGAAGAATCACCAAATCCACTTGAGTAAACTTCCAGACTGAACCCTTTTCCTGGTGCAACATCACCAACGCTCAAGGTGATCAAAATTACTCCACCTCCGACCGTGTAGTTTCTACCGACTTCATCACTACGGGAAAAATTTAAAACGCACAATATCAGACTCCATTTTTTGTATTTGAGTACCTCACAAATCAGAAAGATATGAAAGTATCCACCGTAAACGACCTAAAAGAGCACTCGTGTTCTATTCTTTCAGGTGGATTCAGAATAAGTGAAAGACTTTCACCACTTTCTCCATTAGGTTACATGTAGAAAGTTGGAGAAAGACCCGCGTTCTATTTGAGCCCCACGCTGTATTCAGCACCAGCGGTCTATTCGGTCATTTTCGGTAAAACCGTAAGTGTAAAACTGATAGAGACGTAGAATTACATTTTAGTGGAGCCTGAAGCGCTGACTCGAGTCACATAGATACCATCATCGGATCCCAATTCTCCTGAGAGAAGACGGAATCGTTGGGTTTCGTAAGGAGTCTTAAGTGTCCATGTGCATCGGGAATTTGGTGGTAAATCCTCGCCGACGTGAAAGTCGATTTGAGCAGAGCTAACTTCCAAGAATCCACCGCAAGATTCCGTTACAACTTCTGGAACATCATCTTCCGCCGCTGGAACTAAAAAGATATAAAGTTTTTAACAAACTCAATACCAATGATTCATGTGTTAAATAATTATTATGTGGCTTACCGATTGCGCTCCATATCCAATCGGTATAGTATGAGACTTCCGTGTAGACACCTGGAAAGCCTTAAATATGGAAAAATTCAGAGTTTAGTTGTTTATCATGTTTGTATTTCCTTTGTTGGACAGTCAACTCAACTTTATCGACAGATATATCTAAGCGTTTTTTTAATATCGCTTGTCGCTTGTCATTAATTGAATATTTTTATTTCGATACTTTTTCCGAGTTTGATATACTATAATCCATATAGATAATAGATATCCGTGTGATGTAAATACACGAATACCCAACAATACGTTTTCCGCCATTACCTGGCTGAGCACATCCTCGTCCCCATGAAACGATTCCACATAATTCGTCACCGCATACGATTGGACCACCGGAATCTGAAATCATTGAAAATAATCAGGACAACGGAATATAATAGGGTACGGCAATGGGCAATCTAACAGTTTTGACGAGAATCCGTCACTTAATGTACAAAAAATGAATTAGATTGGGGAACAGCGCTGTGTCTAACGATGCTGGTATATATGTGCACGTTCGAAGGAAAGAAAAGTTGTTAAAGAGTTTTGGAAAGTGGATTTACATGAACGTTTTCTGATTGAAAATTTTTCATTAAATCGGATGGATGAGCCGCCGTCCTTGAGAAAACAGGAAGAACCGCACGGACAGTAGTCCCAAGCTATCATGTCAAGTGTGAAGTTTCAACAAGCAAACTTATGTGAAAGCTAGATGTCATAAAATCTTGCAAGGAGTTCAAATCTTTAGGGATTTTTAAGTTCGGATCATGAGGGATCTAGAAATTGTCTCTTAAAAGTAGTCACCCGTACAGAAATAATGTGGAAGGAGAGATGAATTCAGCCCTATACATACCTCCTTGACAGCTGTCCTTGCCCCCTTCGCCATAACAAATCATGCTATCGGCGATTCCTCCGCTATAGGCCACATCGCAGACTGCATCAGTGACATATGGAACATCAACTTTCATCAAGTTTGAAGGAGAAGGTCCGCCCTGAGACAATGCACCCCACCCAAGAACCGTTGCATTTGCTAATTGAAAAAATCAATAAATTCGTTCAATTGAATGAATCCCAACTTTTGTCATGTACGAAGTTAGACAAGTACAGTATTGAACAAGTCTTCAAATAAAAACGTACGTGTTGGTTCGAATCCAGCTTTTGGAAGAGTAACTTTGTTGACAACATCATTGAACTCGAATGGAGGGTATACTTGCATTAGAGCAATATCATTCTCATATTGCTTAGTTCCAGCACTGCGGGAATGTCAAATAAAATGGGACTTAGATTAATTCATCTTGGCATATCAGTCGCGTCGTGATGTTTAGTAATGGCGTCACCGAATAGTACCTGATACCAAATAATATTCCGGGCCATAAAATGTGGCCGAACCGAATATTAGGTACATCTCTCATCGGGTACTTATGATAATTGACTCATTACTACGAGTATTCATTATTATTGGTTACGTACGCTTCGTATCCTGGATGAATGATGATTTTGACCACATCACGTAATTGTTCGGTTCCTTCAACGACGTCAATGTTATGGTCACCAGCTGTAAGGGTATAGCCAGAACCTTGAGAACAATGGGCAGCGGTGACAACCCATTCTTCGGAGATGATGGAACCGCCGCAATAATGTGACCCGCGTCTCATGTCAACGATATATGGAAATTCATGGCGTCCAGCCTCGACTCCACCGACAATTCTGCCAGTGTTCAGTCCAGGAAAACCGAAGGTTGATGGCCTTGGAAGGGCTAAAATATAATCCATAAATTAGGACAATTAATTAAATTTTATAAAATTCTAGTTGAAAAACTGGCATACCTGATGAAAAAGCGACGAGTGTCGCGAGGACAAGAAATGTGATCCCCTGCATGTTGGTCAGAATTCGTGTGAAGAATTAAGTGAAGTGTCCAATTTTTTAGTACTTTTATGGGTGCTGATTTTGGTTAGCATCTGGGCAGTTCTCGTCAAAAATAAATGTTTTATCATTCGCTGGATTAAGCATTTAACGACATTCAGTTGGATCAAGTGCTAAGTGGTTCGTTAATCTATTATTCCAAAATTCGAAATCGCTGTCAATTTAATCTCCGTTGACCTGCTGCATCATCATCCGATCATTGTCAACGGGAGTTTTAAAAATCCAATCAATCACGGTTCTGGAGATTATTTTTGCTTTTGCTTTGACATTGATTGACAAAATTCCCCGGCGTTATGCCATGCTATTCTGAAGAGTAAACATGCGTGGGTGCCGTTATCATATACTTTTATAAATCCCTGTTATACATGTGTTTAATTTATTTTTTTAGCTGACTCCAACTCCAAGGGTCAGATATCAAGTAATTCCCGACTCTTTCCTTACTGCTCTGCTATTAATAAAACCATTATTATTGCAAATTAAATGATGCAACAAAAGTGTGAAAATTTCACCGGAAAAAACGGATTAACGCCCAGAAATCAGCCAGCAATTTATAAGATCATTTGTGACATTTAATGCTAAAATATTAAATAGTCAAGTTCATTAGCGAATCCCAATTTCAGGTGTATCATAGTCGGCTTTAACTACAGCCTCTATAAGTAATTGGATTTTGGCATATAATTCGATCCAAGCAACCTTTCATCCCAACCAAACTCCCAGAGAGTGTGCGAAACCTTTATATCCAAAGAATCGAATGCTTAGATTCGAACTCAGAGTCAGAAATAGAACATAACCATAATCTTGACATCTTGGGAAAGCACTGTCGTCTGGGACAGGTTTCACTCTTGTGGTCACCTCATGCACGTGGTCCTTTTGTAATTGCTAGATGCTACTATACGCCATGGATAATTATACCATAAAATAGAAATAAGATATTACCATATCACTTTGCATTTTGGGGAGGCATGGTCGTCTGGGACAGGTTTCACTCTTTTGGTCACCTCATGCAAGTGGTCCTTTCGTAATGCTAGATGCTACTCTACCTCATGCATGGTTAGTTATACCATTAAATATAGCATACAATATAACCATAATCTTATTGGGATGTTATCAGAGTACGGTCGTCTGGGACAGGTTTCACTATGGTGGCCACCCCCTGCTAGTGGTCTTTTTGTCATGCTGCTAGATTCTACTCTACCCCATGGTTAGTTATATACCATTAAATATAGCATACAATATAACCATAATCTTGTGATCTTATCAGATCACGGTCGCCTGGGTCAGGTTTCACTATGGCGGTCACCCCATGCAGGTGGTTCATTTCCCATGCTACTCTATCCTATATGGTTAATTTATTCCATTAAAAATAGGATAGAACCATATTATAGGGACGGAGGGAAAGCGCGCGGTCGCCTGGGACTTGGGACAGGTTTCAATATGGTGGTCAGCCCATGCAGGTGTTTATTTTATCATGCTCCTCTACGCTATATGGTTAATTTATACCATTAAAAATAGGATATAATCATATTCTATGGACGTTGGGAAGGCACGGTCGCTTGGGACAGGTTTGACTCTGGTGGTCACCCCATGGAGGTGGTTCTTTTGTCATGATGCCTACGCTATGGCTAACTTATGCCGATATAGCCATATTCTAGGGACGTTGGGAAAGCACGGTCACCTGGGACAGGTTTGACTCTGGTGGTCACCCTATGGAGGTGGTCTTTGACCATGTCTTCCTGTATTTTGAATGGACGAAAGGACGCGGAGTGAGATTTTGGATTTGGGCTCGCGCCATGTGAATTTGGAAGAATCTGGAAGAATCTGGAAGTTGTGTGGTGGATGGTGCATGTTGTGGAGCACGCCGTCCTTGGCTTGGCTTCTTTGGCTTCCCGGCTCTCGGCTCGTCTACGTCTTCCCACCTCACCCTTCACTTCACAATCTTAATTAGACTAGGAAGGACGCGGCCTCTTTTTCTCTCCACCGCATCTTTTTTTCACCACTTTTATTTCAAAATCATTCCATTTTATCACTTAATTAGTACTTTACACTCATTCTTATCAACGTGACGGTGTGGTCATCAGTCTTCCTTCTCCTTTCCATCACTAATCACCAAATTTCATTATGCAGGTGAGTCAATTTTTAATTTCTCAATTTTTCATCATTCATTCTAGCCTCAATCACTCATCTGTCTCTGTCTGGGATTGATTGGACCGAAAAATTAGATAATTAAGTCCTCAAATAAATACTTGAATGACTCTTTGTCCTTCAATTTATGGGTTGTCATTGCAATTTTAACTCAAAATACTTATTGAAAGATGTAGCATGTAAAGTGACGTGTGCTCTAGGATTTTATTCGAGTGAGCTGCGCGATGGCGATGGCGGCATGTTAAGACTTCAACTCACATTATGAGTGAGTGTCACTCTAGAATTATGTCATGATTGCCACCGTTGGGTAGCACACTTGATAAAATTCCAGGACGCATGGTATAGTGTGAGTGAGCGTCTATTGTACCAATTTAATTTTATTGTTGTTGGTTGGGATATTGATACCGTAGCCACCCCCGCCCCCCCTTGAATGCAATTATTGAAGGAACCCACAGTAATTTATTTTAAAGATGTACGAAACTGGAACGTAACAGGAAACATTTGATTATGATTTTGACGTTTACTTTGAACTAAAAATGATACGATTTATTTGTTTACTTTCATTCGCAGGAGTCAGACATTGAAGTGAGTGCCAAGTCGGAGATTGAAACTACAGAAAGGATTATGGTTACTGGGTCAAGTCCCGTTGGTGCGGACGGAAGTACATGTTACCCTCAGACCGGAATTGTTGGAACAGTTTGCATCCCTCCCAGACCAGGAACAGTGGTTGTTCCTTGCCCAACCATGGTGGTAAATAAAATATTTTTACTGTTGAGTTTGTCTAAACCATATCATACAAGATTAAAGGAGTTTTAATAAATCGTTGATTTATTCTCCTAAACAGAAAGGACCACCAACGGACATGACTTCTCTACTGCGGGCTTGCACTGAGCTCGGTCAATCGAGCGGCGGAATCACAAAGACCTCCGACGAAGACGTAAGTATATATTTAATTTATGTAGTAACTAGTCAATAGTAAACCAGCCGATGTAAATATAATTGAATTGATATTTTAGAAACATTTTTTGGAGAGAGCAATTTTTCAAGACTTCACGAACACGGCTGATGACATGAAGACTGCGATAGCCACTCTTAAAGACGTCTTCCATATTGATGGATACTGGGAAAAACAGGAGAGTCATTTGAACGCCTTGGAGATTTTAATCGACTTAGTGGATGATATAGACTCCGCCAATGGTAATTAAAATGTTTGCCGAAATCTACTTGAACTGAACCAATATTGATGATTAAGTGCTATGTTAACTAACGATTTCTCCCTCTCCCTATATTCAGCTTTCCTTAAACTCGACAATATGACGACATGCTTCAATTGTATGGCGTCACCGTCTCCAGAGATCAGGGCTGCTGCTATGACTTTGATGGCAGAAGTTGTTCAGAATAATCCCAAAGCCCAAGAAACTTATCGACACTTAAATGTCATCTATTGGATCATGCCAAAGTTTCGGGCGGACCACGAAGTTCCAATGGTAAAGGAAAAAGCCTTTCATGCAGTTTCCTGCTATCTACGTGACCACCCGAAAGCGATCAAGCATTTTTTAGAAGAATGGGAGCTTAGTTTCATTTTTGATCTCACATTGAAAACGGATAACATCAATATTCTCAAGAGGTGTCGATACATCCTACATACCATCTATCATTGTGAAGAAGAAGAAGGACGTCGGGCAGCTAAAGTTTTTTGTGAGTTATATTAAGTGTCATTAGATGTACAAAGTAAACTTTTGGCATTTAGGAATCTTTAATTTTAATTCAAAATTGCACAGACAAAGGAAAAGGGTATCTAACTATCAAAAAACTTAAAAGGCCTTATTTTAACTTCATTTTTGTATACGCAGTGACTCGCAAGGAGACAATTAACTTCTGCCGACAGCTTATTGCCCGTCTTCGAAAGACCAGTTGTGTTCCAACCCGGAATATCATTTTACACATTATCTCGTCAATTTTCGCAGCTGAAGCTGACCTCCATGAAGAGTTTTTGTCTCCTAAATTGGGACTGGTGCCCCTTATTAAGGAGTATTTGGGGGAGTATGAAAATGTTCAAGATCCCTACTACAGTCCGGTAAGAGAACTTGACAATTAACAACGTTAAGCCTTAAATTGTAGTGTCACACTACTAATAACCTTTTAAATCCTTCAGGATGCTGGTGAACTGTACGATGTTCTCCTTGAGCTTCAAGGGTGTCTGAAATTAAAATTGAAGAAGAAGAAGAAATGAATCAAGAGTACGCCACACCGACACAAAATTTAAACTCATCATCTAGTGCAAATTTACAATCACAGTATCTGAATAATTAGTCGACTAAGTACAAATTCTAAAATTTTATGAGTACATTTTTATACCGAACTATGTCAAATCTTGGAGGGGTACACAACTATTATTTAAATGGATAATTATTTATACAAATTAAAAGTCAAACTACGGCTTGATTACAATGTTTGCGTTTGCAGTTTTAATTTTTGGTCAGTTCATTCAAAGAAGTATTTTATTAATTAGCTGTACTGTGCCTATTTACATTAATCTAATTCTTATCCGGTAAAGCATGCCAACCTTCCAACTTCCTGAACTGAGAAATTATATTACATTAGATTCTTGTATCCTCTCCTCCAATTTACTTCAGCTCTAACAATTTGGCAGTACAGTCGAACCGATCTAACGTACCACATCTAATGTTGTTGAGGTTTGAATTTGCTAGGCAATTCATGTTTGGACTGGGCTATCATCCAAAATGATAACGTCGTCAGTTTTCGACGTCCAAAGACCGTTCCTCGTGATGTTGCTCCGTCGGACTCACAATCAGTACTCATCTCCATTTTCTCCATTGACTCAACTCCAGGGCTGTTAATCCGAATTTATTTTTCGGATTCTAACTTTAGGATCCCACTCAGATTTCCAATAATTGAAATGACAATTTTCGCACCCTATTCTCAGGAATTAGATTCCACCTTTCTGATTCGAATTCGAATTCCAACTCAATTTCACAAATGGAGGAATAAACTTTGGAGTTTCGACTTAAATGTTACCAATTTCGTGACAAAGTAGAAGTACAACGTACAACCCGATAGTCCAGATTAAAACAAAAAAGCAACTGCAAAAGAGATCAACCGCGGAGATTTCAATCTCCAGTGAACTGGAACCGGAGTCGGGAAAATATATCTCGAATTCTGCATGATTCTGTTATTTCTTAGGGTTCTGAATTCGAGTCAAGATTGTTCGAAAATTCGGACTGTGATTCTGGGATACCGATTCTGATAGTTTCGAATACCTATTAGCCTAGAAAATGTCTGTTATTACTGGAATCCAATTTCGCTATTCTGATTTTGATTTTCTTCCGTCAGCATGACCGTTCTTCTAAAAGGATAAACAAGGTTTTTTATCCATAGCACCATGACTTTAAAAGAAAAACGCTTGAGACATGAATTGGATAGTATTAATTTGCGCTATTTATTTATTATTAATGTACGTACTGATATTAAAATTATTGGAATTATATCCGTTAACAATATGCGATCAGCTCAATGTATAGCACAATGCGAGAAGCAAAGCATAAGACTATAATAAAATACCAAGGAACTGTCTTTTAACTATTACTAAATTAAAATTCAATTCAAGTAAAAGTATAAACGGTATAAAAAGTAGATTCTACTAAGTGGTTCCTTCGTACACATTAATTTAGTTCATTAATTATGTATGGTAACTGGAAAATGATTTACCACTACTATTAAAATGTAGGGAAAGTATAACACGAAACAATTAAAAATATAACTAAAATAATATGGAAACTATAAAGTATAAATTAATTAAAAAAGATCTCGCTAAGGTTAGAATTAGTTAAAACAAAATAGCACCAATTATATTCCTTGCACAACGTTTGAAGTCAAAATTAATATAAAGCGAACAAGTCCATTGCAGCATGATGGTATGGTTGGCCCATTCTGTCTCGCTGTGCTGGGGTTCGATTCCTCGGACTTGC
>JAQFYE010001374.1:0-23473 GCA_034694305.1 Protaphorura glebata | reverse complement strand
ACCACAGTTTGCATTTCTGACAGATTTATGACGGCTATGACGAAACAGCTACTGAGCTAATGTCTAAATGTGACCAGACGATACCAGAAACCTTTACATCAACCGGAAATGTTATTTATGTGTCATTTGTTAAAGTAGTTCCGGCAGTACAATCAATTTTCAGATTTTACTGGCAAGAAGTCCCAACGTCTGAGCAAGACCGGACTCAGTTGTCTACCAATATAACCGGTGGGTCATTCCTTCCTTTGTTTAGAGCTTTCTGTCTTTTAAAGCTTGTCCTTGCTAATTCGCTATTTTGCCGGGTTCGATACCTCCAGTAGATATAACTCTGGCCAAAGATTTTTCATACCATTTCGTAGTACCCGATCTTAATGCTAATTTCCCACCGAAGTGACTCTAATAAGGACCCGTTCCCATCGCGAAGGCGATCCTATTATGCAACTTAACCCTTGAGGAGGTCATTTAGAGATTTCACTGCATTATGGTTAACTTCCAACTGGTACAAAATTTAGTCTACTACAAACTTCCATTGATTCTTTCTATTAAAATTAATATATTCGTGGAATGATCAGAATATTTCAGCATTGTCGTTATGTCAGGAATTTTTACCTCCGGAGTAGAATGGTTTGAGCTACTTGACTGTTTTACGATGTTTTCAGCCGCTGGAACTTTTTATAATGCCTGTTCCGTTCCAGGCCAGTTTGGAAGAAATACGTATTATTATACAAGAAATGAATGTTTGACCACGAGTATTAAATTGAAATTAAAGACAGCATATAAACAATACTATATGAAGTATAATTACTCTTAGTTATTTTTTTATCTAATTATCCTAACTAGGATGTGGAGGAAACATTACGATACTAGATGGGAGTAACATCACAACACTGTTGAGTCCTGGTTTCACTGAAAATGGTTATCCCCCGAGTGCGAGATGTGAATGGATTATCAATACGATCAATCTCCAACGGATTAAAATTAAGGTTGAGGAAATGTTATTAGAGGGTCATACAACTTGCCTTTACGACAAGGTTGAAGTGTATGATGGTAAGAATGAAAATTAATTCCTTTTTCAAATTTGATGTGGGCATCACATTCAACGAATGATAATTTAGCCGGCTTCGGACATGGTCCTTTTCAATAAAGTGACGGGAAATATTTCGTCACACCTAAAATTATTTCGAATTGTACCATTTTGACTTTACCTTAAATTCTCGGAAGCACTTACACAAACACCGTGAGACTTAAACTATTCTAAAAGTGATCGTCCACTCTATTTTGTATACAGGAGTGAACGGATTGCCGAATTACGAATTAAATACAACACTCTGTTCAAGATCTGACGTGGGCACAATTTTAATTTCGTCTGGAAGAATCGTCAAAATTATATTCTCATCCGATTCATCTTACAATCGCCAAGGATTCAATTTCTCATTAAGCACAGGTGAATCTGTCTTTGTCCTAAAATAATACAGAAATCAAATCTTCGACACAATTAATTGAATTTCTCAACCATTTTTTTGTAGAATGTGGAGGAGTAATACACGATACAAGAGGACGTATCACGTCACCAAATTACCCTCTAAATTATGGCAATTCAAATTGCTCTTGGAATATTAATGTTCGACCAGGACGAACAATCGGGATTACTTTTGAGGCACCTTTTGACATTTACAGAGGAAGTCAAACAGACTGTTCAACTGACCAACTCATTGTAAGAATTTACCGCACAAAAGAAATCCTGAATTACCTGTTGAACATGTCAACAACTTACAAAATTGATTTCAGTTACGGAATGGCGGACATTCTGACTCACCACTTCTAGGGCGAGGTCGCTATTGTGGAAATGCAAGTAAGTTTTTGGGTTCAAAATAACAAAGCAATACAAAATTTTACAAACATTTTACCCTTAAATTCTATCGCAGTACCAACGGTACCAGAGACCAGCGGCAATCAGTTATCCGCGCAATTTACAGCTTGGACAGCAGGAGGACGCGTGAGTTCCTATAAGTTTTGAATAGTCCGGTTGTTCAATATTTATTGAATTTTTTAAGCTTGAAAATTTGATATCGAGTAATTCATAATATTAATATTTGTCAATTGTCTCAATTTCATTCGCAGGGATTTGCAATGATATTCAGTGAAGTCTCAGCTGGTTGTGGTGGACAATTTCACTTAACAAATGATGCACCTGATTTCATTATTAACTCACCCAATTATCCCAATATTCCACCGCCATTTACGGAATGTGAATGGGTTGTCACTGTGCCACAGAATGAGGTTGTTCAACTGGAATTTCAACTCAGTTTTCAATTGGACAGAACATACGGGTAAAATATTGTCTTTGCAATATTCGTCTTGTCATGAATTGTTTGTTCGTTTTTTTATGGCGTCAGTTTGTAGTACCATTCACAAATATACATACGGATGCGTTCGTTGAGTGTCTTATATCTCCGGAACATTTATGTTAACATACCATGTAACTGACTAGAGAAAGCGGAGATAATAACTCTATCTCGGGACAGGATCGGAATACCTCTGTGAAAAGCGTAAGGAGGGTACACACGTACAGTATGTAAAACATTTAATCACACCCCTTGGTACGGAACCCATTCGAATAGCCGTATCTTTTTTACCCAATCAAGTTACACTTTAGTAAATATTTTTTTATGAAGCACATGCATTTGGCATTAAAATGATATTCATTCTGTATCGGGATTGGAATGCGTTCACCAGTAAGTCCAGTCGAATCCTGTCAAAACGGAAAAAAGTCGCCAACAAATTATTCACCCCCTTTTCATTTTCGTGCTTACTGCTAATACATTATCGTTAGCAATGGCAGTCAATATCTTTTTTGACATGTCACAACATCGATAGTTAAAATGACCGATATTTGGTTGAGTTAAAAAATTGTGCCATGGAAATAAAAATTCGAAATGATAGAAAACGGGAACTCTCTCTGGAGGGCAGAGATTGATTTTTGAAATTATACCCATGACCCATGGCGTACGAAAAAATTGGGAACAAAATTTTTTTTAATATGCACACTGTGTGTAGCGTTGTGAAAAAAATAAGAACGCCGGTACTGCGGCTAATCGTACTCGTCCAGGAAGAAAACGGATGACGTCTATTCGTATAGGCCGAAAGATTATGCAGAAATTAATTTTAAATAACTGCAAATAGACGAATTTCCGAACCAAAATTGCTGCTGAACTTAATGTCGGCCTCGGAGTATCCGTGACCAAACAAGCAAGTCGAAATCTCATAAAATATCAAGAGGTCAATGACCCAGTCGCACGGAAGTGTCACCACATTTCAATTCGCAACAAACTGGGGAGTGAAATGAGAATTTCAGACCCTCATCAAAAACTGTTACTATTGAATTTTATAATTTTCTGAAATTAACGTGGTAACTTTGTAACTCCAGATTAGTTTAGTCTTCGTCTTGAAGAACCGGATATATGACAATCTTCTTAAAGAAGTCTTAAGAAAGAGTCTCGCAATTAGTGTTTCGGAAAAGAATGCTCGGATTAGAAATAGAATAATAATTGGACGCATCCATCCGTCAACATTTTGGTGTTTTGATTGACACCAAGAGTGAAAGTAAAATTTCAGTATGAGTTTTGCAAAGATTCGACAAACGTGGTGGCTGATTACGCACGGGCTTCGTCGTGCTCTCAAAAGTTATAGCATTTTTTTTAATATTTTTTAAATTTTTCTGTCTCGATTAACAATAAACGCTCTATGGACCGAGTAGATATGCGTTGCTTTAATACCAAATAGAAATCTTCATACCAACACTGCGTATAGCGTGATAGCGAGATGGTAACATGTGTCGATGTCACCATCTGAAACCCACTTTTATTGCATTTATGCACGTTTCGGACCATTCTGAGCAACTTTGAAAATTTGACTTCTGGTGACCTTGGGTCAGAGGTCACCTGGCGAGGTCATATTAGCACCCGGCGATCCTTGTGACCTTGCCCACCTACCATATAAATTTCGTTGAAATTCGTCAACATTTACTGCATGAGACCTCTGGTGACCTCAGAGGTCACCTGGCGAGGTCACATTAACACTCAATGATTCTTGTGACCTAGTGTACTTACCATATAAATTTTGTTGAAATCTGACAACATTTACTGCATGTGACCTCTGGTTACCTCAGAGGTCACCTGGCGAGGTCATATTATCCGTCGATGCTTCTTGTGACCTTGTATACCTACCCTGCTAATTTTGTTGAAATCTGTGAACATTTACTGCACGTGACCTCTGGCGACCTCAGAAGTCACTTGGCGAGGTCATATTAATAGTCGATGATTCTTGTGACCTTGTGTAACTATCCTGTGAATTTCGTTGAAATCCGTCAACATTTGCTCCATGATAAGTGTGGACAGACAGACAGACAGACGGACAACACATTCACATAATGTCTTGCTTACGCAACGCATAATAAAGCAATGATTTAGGAATTTTGGACGTAATCAGATATTTGAATTCAATCTACTAGGCCGTTCAAAGGATAAATCTGTCTGCGTTTCCTTTTTCGGACAGGTGTTCAGTTCCGGTCTGGATACCTTGTACTTCGAACTATTGGAGTATTCAAGGCACTATTCTATAAAATTGAAGCTTATCGTGGAAAACGCGCATTTCTGAATACCAATTCCTGTATTCTATTTGCCGATATTTCTAAATTTACCTGTGAAATATAATTCAACTTCGATTAGAAATTCAGGAATGACTCATCTTTTGCAAGGTTTATTACCTATGCGATATAAATTTCCCAACGGAATTTTAATTTCTCAATTATATACAGCTGCGAAAACGAGGGTGTGGACATTCGAGATGGCGGAACTCAGCTGGCAAGACAAATTGGTTTATTTTGTCAAAATATGCCTGGAACACAAAAATCAACCGGAAATATTATGTATGTTCGCTACTACACAAATCTCAATGAACCAAGGAGCGGATTCAAAGCTAAGATTTCAATCGGTACATTTATTCAATCACTTTTGATCTTTAATTAAGACACAATGAGTCTGTAACCAGACTTATTAAGGTTAGACAAAACTTCCAGGAATCAAACTTCAAGATATAAGAAATGGAATTAATGATTTAAAAAAAAATCCTTGAAACACTTTGTTAACAGCAACGTGTGGTGGTTTAATGGTTGGTTGGAGTGGAGTAATTACCTCACCCGGGTTTCCAACATCTTATGATATAAATTTGGATTGTGAGTGGACTATACGTGGACCTGAGGGTGGTTTTCTAACTCTGTCTTTTGAAGATTTGGAATTAAGTATTGGCAATGACACCGCGGATGGAAATAGTGGAAATTGTACAGCGGATTGGATTTCAATCACTGAAGTCGGCATTGACGGTTAGTGAGAAAGTAACTTTCACTGTTCAATTTTTGTATGTACAGGGTGGTTCATAATTAGTTAACCTCACTCCTCCACGCTGCACGTCGTGAACCACCCTTAATGCGTAATATGTATGATATTCTTATTAATGATTTTGATTAATTATTCCACAGAAGTCGAATTACCACGAAATTGGACTTACTGTGATTTAATGAACACATCCCTCCCGAGGCGAATTGAGACAAGTATGAATCAAGTCCGAGTTATATTCCATTCCGATTCTACCAAAGAAACACGAAAGGGTTTCAGGCTACGATATCGTACTTCTTCGGAGCGTAAGTCCGTTTTAGAAAAATACGCATCTTTTAAACAAATATTAGAAAATCTAACAAGATTTTAATGCAAAGGCTGCGGAGGAACCTTAACTGCCCCGACGGGAATTGTTCAGACTCCAGGATATCCCAGGTTTACACAGTTCTATTAAATCTTTCATTTAATTTTGTAAATAAATAAGAATTAATTTTCGCTCCGTAGGGCTTACCCACATTACAGGTCTTGCTATTGGAGTATCCAGGCACCAGCGGGCAGAAGAATTCGACTTGAGTTTTTGGATTTTGATATGGAAGAAAGAATTATTAGACCTGACGGAAGACAGAGCTGTCCGGATCGCGTTTATGTAAGGATATTTGGACATTAGTGTTGTACGTACCTACGGTGTAATTTTCGGTTCGGACAGATCTGGCGACATTCGGCCAAATACTGATACCGAATATTCGGTACATAAATTTGGAAAGTTAGTTTGTGATTGTTTAAGAAAGTTTTATTCTTTCTCAGATAAGCCAGTCAACTCACAGTTCTCGGATGTACAATATAACAGACCTGTGCGGGACTACATTACCATCTCCTATTGAAACAACTACAAATAAAATGGGAATATATTTCCGTACTGATGGATCAGTCAGTCATCGTGGATTCAAAGCTTCCTACACTACAGATCTCCCATCCAGTAAATTGTCGATGTCATTATCACTGTGAATACGGCAAATTGGTATTCAAAAAATATTTTCCACCTCTAGTTTGTGGTGGTGATCTCACTGGTGATTTTGGTGTCGTCGCATCCCCCTCTGAATGGACAGCCACGGCAAATGTAACTTCGTACTTTGTTTGTGAATATCAACATACAGGAGATGCGAGCAATGGCACTACGATCATCACTTTGAATAGTGTCCGAATACCCCCGTGGGAAACATCGACGAATAGTTGCACTAGCGGAATAGTTCTCATTACTCCAAGTAACCCAACATAATTAGTCCCTTAGTCCAAAGTCTATAAATAACATTGTAATTTCTTCTCACGATTTCTTTGTAATAATTCATGATTCTGATTCTACTCAGGATTATCTGGTTACAGTCGTACTTATGCATATAAAGGATATTGTAAATCTACCAATGAAAAGTTATACTTACCTGGCTCTTCATTTAATATCGCATATTTTGTGAGTAATGTGTCATTTTGTATTAATATATCTACAGGAAAAACTTAATTCAAGTTAATTGTTTAATTGTGTTTAAGGCCGGACACATGGAATCTTCCTTCAATCTTACATACCAAGTGGCTTATTGTGGCTTTGTCAGTGCTGGACCAAATGACACAATAATGAGTCCAAATTTCCCAACGAATTATCAAACAAATATCGAATGCATTTGGACATTGGATTATCCTGGGGGTTCTCAAGTCAGACTTTCTTTTACTGACATGGATTTGGATGGTCATATCGGTGATGATCAGAAATGTGACAAAGATTTTGTTGTTGTCCGAAATGGAAAATATCCTTCATCACCGATACTGGGCACATATTGTGGTACCAATACTCCTCCCGATATCATTACGATGTCTCCTTACGTTTGGATTGAATTTCATTCGGATGGAGAGGGCAACGGAAATAGAAGAGGTTTCAAAATGGTGGCTAATATTATTGAACAAGGTTATTTTTTTGTATATAATCTGTTGTCTAATTTTTAATACAGATAATATAAACTCTGGTTTAATTCTGGAATATGTATGTATCTTACTCAGGTTGTGGTGGGACCATTCATCAGAAGAATGGGCGTCTCCAATCACCTCGGATTGGGCGTCCAACGACCGGAACTGCCACTTCTACTCAGTACCCTCCTAATTCCGAATGCGAATGGATTATTGAGACTATACCCGGATATGTTGTTAATATTGTTTTTTACGGAAGATTTGACATTGAAACTACTGCCAACTGCACAAACGATTTTGTTGAGGTGCGTCATACAAAGGTGGACATCTTGGGGTCAAACGGCATGAGTTCATTCACCTCTATTATCTTGCATTTGTATAGATCTTTGGTCAGCAATCCAATTGGTGGAAATCGATTGGAAGATACTGTGGAAAAGAATTGCCACCTTCTATAAATACGACAAGCACTTCAGTGAAAGTCTTGTTTCGCTCGAATCAAGCCATCAATGGCGACGGATTTCAAGTAAAAATCGATTAAATATTTACCTATTCAAATCGAAAAGTCATTTTAATCGTCATAATTGTGTCTAAAATGCACAGCTCGTCTGGTATTCACCTTGTGGAGGACTCTACAGAGAAGAAACTGGCATAATACGCTCGGCCTATTTTGACCGTCATGCTCACTGGTACCAGTCAAATGCTGGGAATTTTTCATCGTACTACTATTGGGAGTCAATATATCGAGTGTACTCTTGTAACTACGTCATCCAAGGGAATTCATCCAACGATTACATTGTCACTGAATTTCTGCCACCTTTCGAAGTCAGATGTTAGTGTCCTTCCTATTTTTTACAGTTTTTGACAGATTGATTTATACGAGTACCATATGACACTTTGTGTGCTGAATCTGACTCCTATAATTAGAAACTGGTTCGAGTATGAATACAACGTAATAATTATTTCTCCTTATTATAACAATTCCAAATTACCTGATCAGACTGAAACCTGAGAGGAATAAGTATTGTTCTTCAAATCCGTCACGACTATTATTTCTGACTTTTTGACAGATGACGTGTGGGGTTCTCAGCGCCGGAACCCAGATGTTATGAACTCCGCTTGTCCATTTGTAAATGTCTCAATTTCCGAAGGCATTACACCTACTTCGTATTGGAGAAGACGAGGTGAAGGTCCTTTCTGTGGACAGGAATTACCACGATCATATATTGGTCGAGGATTGATCACGATTAATTACAATTACCTTCCTCAGTTGCACAACTATGGATTCCGGGTGCGCTACAGCATTTACCGTGAGTAAAATATTCCAAACGTTCCTTACCATGAGACGAGACTCCTTTTGTTTGCCTGAAGATTTCCTGCGTTAAAACCTCGCAAATTTAATTTATATTTAACTTTTTCGGTAATTCAGAGTGTGGTGGTAACATCAGTGAACCGAGATCACTTCAATCACCGGGCCATCCATTCACTTATGCATCAAATATGAACTGTACTTGGGTTGTAACAGCACCAGTTGGCAAAGTAGTTCGGTTCAAGTGAGTCTATTCCATTATTCCATGTTCGTTTTTTTCCAAATTGCACAGGTTATTATATATTACACATTTTTCGTGATTTCCTGTTTTTATCGAATTTTGTGTCTTAACTTTGAGTTGGAAGTTTTTCCTTTTCGAGATTACGGAAACCCGTTAATCGGTGACCTTAATTATTCGTATTAATACGTGCTAGTGTCCGAATGCCCCGAATGAATTTTGACATTGTCTTGATTTGTGATCCCGTCATAGTCTTAGTGTATTTATTTGTAATTTATTTATCACAACATCCAATATAAGACCTTGTGTAGGATTCGATTCTCTCATGGTAAGAATGTGGTTGCACTCGAGAGGTCTTGCCTGGCTGGAATTTCTCCCTACTACTAGGGATTCCTCCCTGGGCCAAATAGAACGTAGAAAATATCTCTACGAAATAGATGAGACGATGTTCAACCATTACCTTACAAGAATATTAATTTATGTGCTATTTCGTACTTCAGAGTCTATCGCACAGTCTAATTAAAGTAGTGTTATTATACGAAATAAAATAGCTTGGTCTTGACTGTCACCGATTGATTGGCTAAAATTGTACTACATTTCGTAATAAAAGTGCGATTAAATTACTAAAGAAACTATTAAAATTACCCGAACAATAAGTTAATTTTTCGTATGTTCTATCTTTCGAAGAACTGCGGTTTTTAGAATATTGTCACCTTTGTCAAATTTGAGAGAGAAGATATTTGACTTTGAACGGGATAAAAAGAAGTTTATGTTACTGTTTAACAATCCAATTTCTTTCCCCTCCTCCTTTATTTTTTTTTAGTACAATTATAACAAAAATTTATAAATTGTAACTTGTCTGCAAAGTTTTGAACATATGATCTAAGTTGCTCATTGTACATAAAAGTTGCTCTTACTGCTTCGCAAAATGTCATTGTTATTCACGAAATACCAGAAGCGAATGCCCATTGGTTTGGTACTAGGAATTGTAGTTCAAGCTGTTGCTACTTCATTTTTATAAAAATGCGAGTTCCACAAAATTAAATAATACAAGTATTGTTGGGGACTTAACAATAAGATATTTTAGAATGTAGTTTATTTGACAGGAAACTATTATTCTTTTTAAAGTGAAAACTATTACAAAATTAATATCATATAACAGGATTGAGAAGCTAGACGTGGAATACAGTCCAAACTGCAATTGGGATGCTATCAAATTGTTCGATGGTGAAAGAGTGGATCAGGCTAGAAAGCTTGGAACATTTTGCGGAAACTTGACAGAGCCCTTGGGCAGGATCAGTTCCAAATCAAATGTGATGACCGTTCAATTTGTTACTGACGGGATTATCACACACGGTGGATTCTTAGGATCACTTGATTTTACTGTCGGTAATTGTTTTAAACCTTTTGATAATTGTTCAACCATTTTAAATGGCAATTTTATTTTACCCAATTTGTCATGAATTTAGGCGAACAACATGGGTGTGGTGGAAATGTAAATCTTACTACTCAAACTCAGAATATACGAAGTCCGGATTCAAATCTAGATGGAAAATACGATGGTTATTTGGAATGCAATTGGATGGTTGTGGGAGCTGATTTTCAAATTGTTGAGCTTACATTTAACACATTCGTTTTGGAAGGACGTAACCGCGCTGGACCGTCAAGGCTCAATACTACCGAAGACTGTCCATACGATTACGTCGAAGTAATGAAATTTATTTGATATGAAGCTCGAGTTGGAAATAATTTCAGACACAGAAATCGTTTCGTTTCTAATTAAATCTCAACAAATTCTTGCGTTGAAATATTCTCAGGAAAAGCCGATTTTCTTCAGTAAAAGTCAACTTACATCAGTAAACATCGACTTACCCCAGTAAAATCAACTTTCCCTACTACTCTCACTTTCTCCGTACAATTTCTTGCAATTTCAAGTATGAAAAGATCTATCTGTCAATAATATTATTTCACAGATTCGAGACGGACCAGGACCTTTCGGTGAAGTTTTAGGGAAATTCTGTGGCACAAGTATTCCGCCAAGAATTATATCATCGGTTAATTTCATGTGGATCACTTTTGTTTCCGACGGATCATACGAATTTTCTGGTTTTACGGCAACCCTCTCATCTCGTCCTTGTGAGTCTATGATTCAACTGACAAGAAATTCGAAATAGTTTTCTAACCTGTACATTTTTCCATACAGCACCATGTGGAGCGACATTTGTACTGAATGCATCTTCAGCCGTCCAGGTGTTGACAAGTCCGAACTTTCCTCAGAATTATCCAGCCAATCTTCGTTGCAAATGGACAGTGGATGGAGCACAATTCCAGGATGAAGTTGACATTCGCTTCATCGAATTAGATATTGAAACCAGTCCTGATTGTAACAAAGATCGTCTTGAAATTCGGGATATTGCTACCTCGGTAAATAACGCATTTACATTTTCTTTAATATTCGTTCACAAAATTATGATTAAGGGTAGCTTTTAACGGCAGTAAAATGTATGAGTTGGTTGGGCTAATCTAAATGTCGACAGTCACGAAAGTTTGTGTACAAGTAATGGATTTTTTGATAAAAAATATATAACTTGTTCAAGATACGTATCTCCAAATGCGGCACAATTTTTTCGTCAATCTCAGTTAAGGTTACTTTTGATCTACAAGGTATGTTCATCTTACTTTCTTTTATATTTTGTGTCTTCCCAACGTGATTTCAGTACACGTCACCCGAAGGAATCGGAGGTCCTATCCTTTTCAACGGAAACAGGCCCGTAGACTGGAGATTCAGGAGCCTTGGCATCGACGTGGTAATTGCGATATTGTTTAACTGATAATTTCTCTAAATTATTCCGTACGAAACGAACGACTTAATTGGGTGTCGTAATCCTTTCAAGTCTATGTGAAAAGATTGTACTAAACTGCATAATATTAAATATTTAATTTGATTTACTAAATGCAGGCATCCATCATGCAGAATTTCCGATACTGTGGATCACAAACGCCCTCGGATTTCTTCTCTATTGGACGATCAGCAGAAATCACGTTCATCACTGACTCAGATACGGCTGCAAGAGGTTTCCAACTGGAATATAAGGCAGCAGGTATTTTTCAGTGTATTGAATTTAAATATTTACGAATTCAGTTTAAAAATTCTACAGAGTGAGAAAAGCTCACAAGGATCTACCTATTTTAGCTGCAATTTGGAACAATACACACAGATTCTAACTTGGGCCAAAATGGAGATTTCAAAATTCAAGGTGCTTATTCGATATTACAAGTGTAAATTTTTCTGAATTATAGGATGCAACAGAACTTTTGAAAACTCGCAAGGACGAATATCCAGTCCAGAGTGGCCAGCACATTCTCCGATGTTTGCAAACTGTATAATCAAGATTCAAGCTCAAAACGGATCATTTGTCTCCATGTTCTTTAACCAATTTCAACTTTGGGACAGTGAGGGTTGTAGTGAAACGTATTTTGAGGTAATATAATCAAACCGACCTGACAAAACTCGCATCTATTCCTATTCAATATGAACTAAATCCAGTGTTCCCTTAATTTTTACTGATTAAGTAAATGAAATGTCGACTTCGCGTTGTGCGGATAATTTTGAAACACTATCTCGGACTTTATACTGAAATTCACGTTTCATGGGAAAGGTTCCGACCAGCAGTTTCCCTCTTGCCAATACAAAACGTCTAAAATTGCCCGAATTCTGCAGGTTCGAGAAAATAATCAGGGAGGACAACTTCTTGCCCGCTACTGCGGTAGCTCACGACCTAATCCGATTTTTGCCAACACCAGTGTTCTTTGGATCAACTTCTTCACACGCCTCCGTATGAGTCGAGGCTTTGACATCTCGTACACAACTACAAGTGCTGGTAAGTTTATGAACCCAATTTGTTAGAAAGTTGTACAAAAATATGAGATTAAAGTTTCCGAAATGATATATGATATATGATTTAATTGAAAACAAACTTCTTGATTGAGTTAATTCATAGAAATACTTTTATGTTTGTCGTGATGACCTTTGTTCAATTAAATGAAACGACAAATAATAGAAATGCTCATTAGGTTGGAAGATTGTGTTTCTGAAATACGAGAAGTGATTAGTTATGACAAAAATTATTTATTATTTAAAAACGTCAACATTTATGTATAATTAGAAATCTTTTAACAGGTGTTGGTTGTGGCGGAGATTTATTCCACACCGGAGGTTCCGTGGCCAGCCCAATGTACCCGGGTAATTTCTCTCAAGTGTCAGATTGTCGTTGGCGTTTACGTGTGCCTGCTGGACTTAAAATTCAACTCGAATTTACAAGTTTGTTAATCATTACACTTTTAAATTATGAACTTCATAATCTTTTTCAACAGAAATGATTTTCAACTTAAAGTAGCTGATTGGTTAATTATAATTAACATGGTTTGACTAACAGGTTTTATGATTGGTGGTGACTGCTCGAATGATTTCGTTGAACTTTTCTCATTGAATTCACACCAGCTCACTGTTGACCCTCTACTCTTTACACGATATTGTTCGGGGGTAAGTTTTTTAATTAAATTTTAGATTAAAACTAATCGTTTTGGAAGATTCTGAAGCATTTATGTTTAACTGTTACAATGTGCCACCTTTAACATAGAAATATAGATTCAATTCGATATTTTTCTTTATTCAGAGTTAATTTTCATATTTGTTATATTATTATTTATATATAACCACTAATTGTAAAGTCAATTCTCGTTCTAATTTGTTTAGGATTCACCATCAGTTTACACGGGAGATACTGATATGATCATGATTCGTTACAAAACTAGTGTAAACAACACAGGAATTGGTTGGAGAGCCGAATTCCGCGGAATTGCGAACTCAGCAATACCAGCTTAATATTTTTAACCAGTACTTTAAAATGTTTGTATAAATAACGTATGCATTTCGATAGTATTTCTGGTAATTTTTAATTTTAATGATGCGATGACCGACATAGTAAATAAAGTTGTACTGGAACTGTGTCTGTATTTTCAATTTATTATTCAATTCGATTTAATCAAGTTGGCATCACATTACATGTAACCATGAAAATGTTTAATAAAAATTACTTTATGATTGTCTAAACTGATTTGCTGATTAGTATTTTTAAGCATTTTATAGTATTTTATTCAACATTTCAAATAATAGCAATTTTCGTCTATTGATGTGAAGGAGAGCACGTCTTCAAACAATCCGTTTCCCGTCTAAAGTTGTTCAAATTGCCACCACATCCTCCATATACAAATGGTTTACAAGTTCCAAAAATGTAGTAAAATCGTGGAATCGCTGCCCTACACGGTCCAGTTACAGCTCCAAGTAAACAAAGTTTAGCTAGAATTATTTTAAACAAATTTTTAAAAGTACAAAATTATGTAATGAAATAAAAAATTACGTTGTTGCCACTGTCCGGACGATGAGTGAACAAAGATGTACAGCAAAAACACAGACAAATATAAAAGTGTAAACTGTTTCATTTTTAACTTTTCTCGGCTGGAATTTTTGACTGATTTTCAAAATTAACTATTCAATAACTTTTACTGGAAAATAAATCTAACTTCTCATCCAGTTCTAAAACTAGTTTAAGTACTGCCAATTTGATGGTCTTTGTCTTTCTGGTAAAATCAAAATCCCGGAAAAGCGGTGCGAATATTACACTCGTAGTAATTCAAAATAATAGGTACACAAATACTGAAATACTTGCTAGAAATATTTTTACTGTGAGAGATTGGGCATCCTCTTGCAATGCGAGTGCAATATCAGTGGTTCGTTATAAAACATTTCACTTTATAACATTTCCGTTTACTGGACCAAATTTGTTGATTGCATGCGCGTATCACCAATTGCCAGTAATTAGTAGCAGATAATTGTTGGAGACCCGGATTAGTGCATAGGAATATTAATACCCAAAAATTTTAGGGCAAAACCGTGCAATAACCTCCAACAAAATTCCCGATTAGTGCAAATAAGTATAACACAGTTATGGTGATGGAATTATTCAAACAATATAAAAATATAAAAAATGAAAAACATTTTCCATATCTGTTAATCCCGGAAACATGTGATTTTAATGTTACTGGAGATAGAACAGCTAGTACGTAATGTTGACACGTCTCGTGTTTTAATTGTTAGTGTTACATGGAAAGCAAGCACAAAACCGACGAGGCAATCCGATAAATTATTATTAAGTCGCGTTCTATGTCCGTATTTTAATAATATTCCGTTATGAGAATAAAAGTTTACGCAGAAATCACCGGCATTGGATATGCAAATATTTTTATTGTCATTTTGAAAGATTTTGCCAATTTTTTTTTGATGATTTGAAAGATTCAGAAAATATTTAAATAAGGTTAGACTGGTGCGTGGAGGAACAAGTGTTCAGACAATCATTCTGAATTTCGAACTGATTTCGATTTCCATCACATCCTCCATATATGAACGGGTCACAAGTTCCTGTTGCAGAATTGTAGTAAAAGCTTGGAATGGCTGCACGGCATGGTCCAGGGTCACTTGGTAGAAGACAAATCTTTGCTGAAATTAAAATACGCAAATTAACGAAAAAAATATCAGTTATAATTAAAATTCAGAACTACCAATTACGACATTCTCAACTATGGTAAACGCTTACGTTGTTGCCATTGCCCGGAGGTACATTGCAGAAAAGTACACAAGAATACTCCAGCTAACAAGTAGCCTGCTGTCGAATTCTTCATTTTGGAATTTTGAACGAAATAATTGTTGAAAACTTCAATTTTTATATCCACCTGGGTTTAGCAGTAAAATTGAGAGACGCAACTGACCTTGCTAGTTTTATACCACTTCTTGTCTATTTATACGTGTCAGGATTAGAAGTCCGTCAATTTGATAAGATAAAAATTGGACTGATTGTCGATAGTAATCCTGCTCGAGTTTCACATTTATTCCTTTTCCTACGTGGCAGTTGTGGAAAAGTCGAAGAATGGATTATGAGCAAACATTTTATTTTTTGCATCACTTATGTATATTTCAAGTCTACTCACAAAAACGTTGAGTAGTTCGAGATTTTGAATGACACATTTGATTATTGACGACTTCGTGTGTGTGTGTGAATCATTTTTCATAAATTAATACTAGTATTGAATAAATCGATCGTCATCAATGCACTTACTTCCGTACAGGTTTAATTTCGCTGTTTACGCTTTTGAACGTAGATAATTAAATTCAAAACATGATTCACCTTTGTAGTATTTTGATTTCCGGCATTTTATTGCCTAAAGTTCTTTGAACTCTGGGAATTTATTATTGGTCATAAATTAGGGCATAAGGGTGAGCATTTGAATAGATTTGTTGTCATGTTAAAACTGGGCTCATAAAAATAATAAATTAACCAATGGATGAATTTATAACCCCATGGCATGATAATTGTGTAGGGTCATACTTGTAGGTTATTAATTTAGCATAATATCGGTTAAGTTAATTAGCTTTAATTAATTAGAAATAATTTTAGCATAAACATTTCATTATCGCTCATAAATTAAAATTAGGACATCTATTTATATTTGCAAAAAATAATTTACATAGTTAACAATGTATTCAAAAACTTCAATTCAAAATTCAATCCGTGGAATGAATGACTCTCGGCATATTTTTTCAAATTCTCATACGGGAAGTGTGAATGTAAGGCTTACTAGAATGCACGTATTTATTCAAATAACAGATTGCTCCTGAAATTATGAATTAATTTATCCAGAACCAGCGATCTTTTGCAAGTGTAAATAATTCCTGTCCATCATATTGTCTGACCACTTGTCCAACATCCTGCACATCATCTGACGGGTGTTCCTCGGTCATTGACCCTTACTGTGTTACTAAGCCTCCATCAAACCTCAAAGAACTTCGTTGTGGGCGAGGTTCAACAGAGAAATTTATTTCAAAATTTGAACTTCCAACTGTTCCAATCCCGTCATGGATGGCTTATTGTGGAGTGGTAATTAATCTGATTTGTACGAGGTTCCAATTATAAATTTACTATCTTATCAAATCCTACTAATAAATGTGCAGAAACATACTTGGGACCCAATACGGTTTTTTAAATATTGAATGCATTCACGAGACAGTAATCTGTACAATTTATACACAGGTTTTGAATTTCTACGCTTACTTCCAAGAACCAATTCCTGAATCTCAAATCGAGACATATCGGATACATCGGTGTGAGATTCGATATTATTTAGAGGATGACACAATCGAGGTAGTTGAACCAGCGACATTTGACCCGGGATATGCCCAAGGTCGCGTCATCAATAGGTGTCGAATTCAACTTCCGCCACCATGTGATGACAGTTATTTCACGCTCGAACACCTTACCGTCGGTTGCGAGATCACTTTCTTCGCTAAGACATTTCACATTTGTGGGTGTGACAAATTCACAAGAGGATTTTTGAACAAGTTAGGATTTCCTGTCCAACCGAACACAGAACTCCCATTTGACCCTGCAACTGTTAAGAGACAAGATGTAAGAAAAATAATTCAAAGTATGTTAAAACTTCTGTATAGCGGCACTTGTGCAAAATTGTGTATTTTGTTATTACGATGTTCTCATCTCTGTTCCTGAATCCGAATGTATTTCTACAAATTTTAAATCTGTAAAAACTTTATATCTAAGTTAATATTCGTATAGCGATACCTATTTAATTCTTAGTAGTTGACGCTATAACAATCGAACCTATCCAAGGTGACTGGATTCCTGCGATAAAATTTGTTCGCGACTCACGACTACAAATGGTCGCCGGTTGCCACGTTGCATAGAAGATTTAGCACGACTCCAAATTCGACCGGGTACGAAATTCGGTCGTCTCAAGCAGGTGGTCACTTAGAGAGGTGCGGACGAAGTCCGACCGCACCTCAATTTTAATTTATTTTTATACCAAGAATTTTCTTTTTTTGCAGAAGTTTCACTATAATTTCTTAAAATGTCGAAAAGGTTTCTGTATATTTTATGGGTGCAATTATTTCTAGATGGTGACAAGTCTATTCGCAAGGAGAGCTGGAATTAACCTCGAGATAAAGAAAACTGAGAAATTCCTAAGGAACAATCGAAAAGTTCTAAGATTCTGGGCTTATTGGGATGACCGCTGTAGTCAGTACGGAGTGCTTAGACGATTCACTCTCAGTTATTTTCTTGAAGATGACACGATCGGGATCACAGAAATTCTAAAACCGAATTCGGGTTTTGACCATTTTTCCACATTTCTTGGGAGAGCCAAATTGCCAAAGGTTGCACTAGGAAACCGCTTTTCGTGTGAAACTCAGATCAGGCACAGAATGTTCATGAATATTCATTTCGAGTGTTGTTTACAAATGTGGAGTTTTTCAAAGCGCTTTCGAACACTTCCAGAATTCTTTAAGATGAGTTGTGATACACACACAGTACACGTATGTACTTAAAGTAATTTCTGTCAAGTGTTTGACCTAATCTAGTTTTTACGTGGAAAGCGGTTTAATTTTCATATTTTTTTTATAACGTTCTGCCTATTCTAATTCAAATTCATTAAAACAGGACACAAGTAAAATCGTGCCTATACCAGGAATCAAAGAAGAAGCTCTTCTGGTATTAAACGTTGTCGGAATCGATAAGTGCGGTTGCGTGACGCACAGTTTCATTTCGGATCGCTTATGCCCAGGAATAAATGAACCCGAATATTATAAGGACACTGACCTAGCCATTGGTGCCACCATTAATGTATATGGCAGATGTTTCATTCTTACTGAATGTGATGAGTTTACGAAAAGATATTATAGTGACAAATATGAGATTGGTAAATATTCAAAAATATAATAAAGTCGTCTTCAGAATTCCAATCAAATGAATATTTCTCGAAAAACTTGTAGAAGATTTCACACCACTTGACCTGAATGAAAAACTAGAGGACTTGCCAAGAATGGAAACTCCACCGCATATTTGGATCGGGAATGAAGAAGACACTCTTGCAAACTGGGACAGAATCCAAATTAGTCCACCGAAACGAGATGATATTCTTATTTTGCTAAATGACAAGTTTGTACTAAAGAGGAATGTAAGTCAAGCACAAAATTCACAGTGGTCGATTTCATTTTCAGGGACGTGCTCGGATTTTCGGCTCAGTTACACAAAGTTTTGCAGAAAGTGAATTCAGTGCGAAGATTTACTATTCGATATTTTATGGTTGACGGTACCGTCCAAATATTTGAGAAGGAACATCCAAATACAGGTACAAATATATTAGTTTAAATCTTCCAACAGTCGTTTAGAGAAATAAACTAACAAAATTTAAATTCGATTCAGGACTGAAGAAAGGTCTATTCCTGGCTCGCATGCGCGTAAAAAAATCAGGAAGTCCGGACGACCAAATTTCGGGGAAGAAAACGGAATATTATGTGTCACAAGATTTTTTTGTTGGAGCTGTTCTTAATTTAAATGGGTTCAATTTTCTAATTACTGAGGCTGATGAATTCACCTTGAGTTATATGGAGCACAACTACAATCAAGTCAGTTTCGAAAAATCTAAGCACAATTTAATTGAATTTTCCAGTTCTAATTAAGCAATTATTTTTTTTAGTTCCCTCAGTCAAACTTGTGTTCAGTTTTAAACAAAATGCGTGAAGCGTGCGGTCCTATTCAAGCCGCAGACTTACTTTTTGCGTTTTCCGAGAGAGATACAAATTGTCAAGGTGTACAAGATTATCGAGACTTTCGAGAATTAGTATCAAAAATTTCTCAATGTGGATTAAGTGAACATGAACTAATTACTCTGAAAAGAGCTTATAAAGTTGTAGCCCCAGAACCTGGTCCTGATTTCAGCACTCTCAAGTACATTTACAAATTTCTTGGACAAAACTTTTTCAAAATCGGATAATTTAAGGAATGTTCGTATTTTGCAGGACGGTCATACAAACAGAATTGAAACGCTTTCAATTTGACAAAAGATTGATTCAGAGGATAGAATACACGCTCAGAAATCATGATCCTTGTCGAAATGGAACTGTCGACCGAGATACATTAAGATCAACATTGAAGGGAGCCAAATTGCCGATAGCAAAGGAGTTAGTGGATTTTTTAGTAGACAAGTGAGTGAAAAAGCTTCTTATTGGCTGGACAAGAAACAATTTAAGATTGGAAGCGACATAATTATTCTCTGTAAAAATAAGGTGGCCAGCTGCAGATGAGTGTAATCGTGTGAATTATTGCGAAATCATCCGATTCCTGGACTGGGAGACAAATGGTGGAATGGATGCAATTCCAACAGCTCTTCCAGTAAATATTACAAATTAAATATCAGTATGGTGGACAACAATTTGTAATTGAATAAATTAACGTAATAGTTTTCTGTTTTGTAATAAGTGCGTGATGAAATGGATTGAACCGAAACGACCAAATGAAATTCATTGTGTCAACTACCGAGCATTCCTGGAAGATATTTGTCCAAATATTAAATGTGCTCTCCCACTTGTCTGCTGTCCTGAGGAACAAAATTGTGAAAACTCATGTCCAGGGGACAATGATGAATGTTGGGAGCCCGAACCTTCACCTAGCTCAGAATATAATCAGGAGTGTAACAACAACCAAAATCAATTTGAAGACCGGAATGAATTCTGTGGGAACTGAGGATTTCCTTTACAAAATTTATCACTAATATGTATTTTATTCAGTTCGTAAGGCGATAGGCTCAAATTCAAGTAGAATGTAATACATCTGTGTAACATAAATATAATTTTCAATATTCCCAGTAAATTATACTGTCTCTCAATACGAATTACGAACTGAATCAATTCTATTTCATAATGTTTCAAATATTCAATAAATTCATACTAACTGGTCATCGAAAGAAGCGTACACGACACGATTGGGTAACACGATAAATAAAACTTTTATTTGTACTTTATTATTTTGAGCAATCAATTCTTATAATTTGAGGTATAGTAATTTGATAGCAAGGTCTCCCAGTAGGATTACGTGTTGAACTCGTAGATTTCCTCGCCGTCTTAACAGTCAAGTTCGCCCTACAAATAATTAAAATCTTTTAAGAATCGACAGAAAGAAATAAGTAGATGAAATGATAGAAATGAATAAGAATCAAAGACTTGGGTTTCGGCCTGCCTTGGCCCGGGGGCTTTGATTAATTACGAACGCAAGAAGAGTTATATTAAAAATGGAACTAAGAACTCCCTTCAGACGTCGTGTAATCTATGAAAGACCCCTTTCATCAGAGAGGAGGCATCATCCTCTGACCCCGAAGGGCCCCCCGAAGGGTGGCTAAATACCCAATAACCGGGGTACGCCGGCCAAGTTCATTATCGGGGTAACTTGGTTAATCCCCACGAAGATGAACGAAGCCTAAGAGATGGAGTCCATCAGGGCTGCGAAGTAGTCAAACCAAGACTCGCCCTTCCAGTCCTCTTCGTCGTCATCATCGCCGGCACTCTGGTCCAAGATGCCCTCATAGTCAGGGTCTTGTCCAAGGTTGACCTCAGGATCAGACACTCCAGGGTGAGGTCTTCCGAGTTCGAAAGCACCCTCATAGTCAGGGGAAGGTTCCAGGTCCAAACCAGGGACTTCTTGATGAGATCCGCTGAACTCCAAATCTCCCTCGTAATCAGGGGATTTGAGTTGGTCGTCATCCGGGAAGCCTTGACAATCTTGAAAATCGTCCCCGGACCCACTTTCATTGTCATCTACGTAGTGAGGCTCGTGGTCTTGATTCTCCTTTTTCAGAATTTCGTCCAGGGCGTCCCCACAAACAGCGACATCGTTAACCGATTCTTGAGTTAATAGTAAAAGATTTTATTAAACAGCGGTATATTTTTTTAAATTCGTAAATATGAGGAGGTAGGACTGAATAATTCGTCTCAAAGCGCTCGAAAGATGGGTCAAGGGACAATTTTATACAAGAAGACGTTGCAAAAAGGTGATGTGTGTTACGGGGCATCTGCTCAGGTTACTTACCAGAATTTCATCCTCCGAGGAAACAGCACGCATTTTAACACAATTATTTCAAAGGATTTTTTTCTCAAAAATTTTGAAGATAGGACAAAAAAAAAGTACTTCATTTCTACACAAAAATATTTTTAGGGCCCACTGAGAGGATACCAATCTACTAAGAAGAATGGGTGTCGGGTTAAGGTCATCGTATACAGTTCGAGCCTATCCCTTGTCAGAGTCTCAGATCCAGGAAGCCTTTTGGGACTAGAAAAAGAAATCGAGACACTACTTTATGTCTCATTTTGCTTAAAAAAATTGGGTCTAAAGCACTGGATTAACCAAAAACTCATTTCACTATATGAAATTCTCTACGAAGTCCGTATCTCATATTTCTCTATCCCAAATCATCCATAACTCTATAAAAAACATATTGGGTTACAATGAAGAAAGAACCAAATGTTCATGTCATCATTCATGATACACACGATATAAATTCAAGACACAATTTTTCATCTAAACTTTTCTTTGATAATTTTGATTTTGAAACTCTAGTGTTGAAAATGTCTGCAAATTTTTGTGAACAAGATTTCTAAAGAGTTAATTTTCTTTTATTATGTTTAATTAATCGCTTCTTTTTCTGAAAAGTTTGTCTCACGTTGGACATTTTTTCAACGCGAAGTGCATACGAAATCCGCGGCAATTTGTACCGATTCAAATTCACAACGTGGACTTTAGGAGTAAACTTTTGAGCTTTCATATATGATTTTAAAATTTTACAGTTTTTCGATAAACAAATACTAAATAGTCTTTCTCCATCAGTTCTTGAAATATTTGGGTGTTCGATAGTGAGTTGTTCCAGCGAAAGTCGTAATTGTGAGAAATTAAGGCCGAGTTATTTTCTTTGGTAAGTTTCATATTTGTAATAATAATTATTCTTATTCTTTTTTGTAATCGAACCCTGAAATCAATGAATCAGTGCTGACGAAACGACGTGCTATTTTTGAAATTTAACTAAAATTTTAAATTTTAAGTATTTATTCGTTAGTTTAGTGCACATTTACAGCAAACCCATTTCAAACAAATTAAACCAACGTTCGCCGACCGAACACCTGACCGTACCATACCTTTTTAATTTTTGAAATAATGGAGCTGAAAACGGTGGAAATTAATATGTAATATAAATTTCTAAACTGGAGACTTTAAAGAGGAATTTCAAGCAGTCATCCGAAGTCCTAAAACCTTGACTGACTTCAATTTGTGTTTGTTGTATCTCATTCTAGCCCCGACGGTGGGGGTCAAATTTTTTATTAAAAAATTGCCAAGCTAAATATACTTAATATACCATTTTGATTTGTGCAAAACAATTGTAGTATACACTTCATACTTCATTGGGGCTCTAGAAATTCGGATTTTTTAAATGTATCGCTTAAGCCCGTTTCATTCTACTCTCGTATTTTCGAAATAAGCGAATCTTTTAACATTAATTCTGTCATATTAAGCAGTTATATTAGGAAACCCATATTAATGCAATTTTTTAATTCGTGATTTCCAGCTCCGGCGAGATACGACCATGGCGAAGGCAGATACTGAAGAACAGAATTCGGGGATAGGCACTGAAATG
>JAQFYE010001373.1:0-23486 GCA_034694305.1 Protaphorura glebata | reverse complement strand
ATAATCAAACCCAGAAATAAAACCAAGACCAAAACTATATTTAGAAACAGGGAAAATCCCCTATGTACACATCTACTAACGCATACGCTAAAAGAGTGTACCAACAACTACTTTGCTAACAGATTTTTTCTGCCGCATAATCAAATCCTGAAAGGAAACAGTTGCAAATAAAGAAAATTGCGAAGTATTTCCTTGATTGATATACCAAGGACTGACGGTAGTGTGGGTCACCATTTTTGGATCCAAAGTTCTAAGTAGGTAAAACTGGTGTAAAATTAACAACATTCAATCACGAGTCAAGATTAGAAAATCAGAATTCAGATTTTGCTGTTGAAGCGACATAAATGATAGGTCTTTCTGGAATTTTGAAAAAATAAAACGATAAGCGATTGTAAAATTGTAAGTGCGACAGTTTAGCTTGTTACAATTTAACCCACAGTGTATCTCTCAATTGAAAGTCATGAAAGGCCATTGCCCACTCCTTATCTTCGATAAATCTAGAGAATTTTACCAAAATGACGAATAAAGTATAAAGCCTCGACAACACTAGATACGCAATAATAGCTCTAATTTCTAAGATATGAAACGCCAAGTTAAGGGTTTGTTCTTATTTTGTTCCGTCTTGATATTAACAAAATTGTGATGGGTCGGTGTGACTCTTATTTTTTGACTGGCGTACTTTCCCGGCCAGGGCGTGGACACTTATATCATATTTTTGGCCCACCCTTTCACACCTTTAATAACGGTAACTCGGAGTCCTTTTATTTCACTCTTGACTGACAGCATCCAGAACGGACAATACTTGAAACTGGTGCAATCCGTAAGAGCAAGATGTAATCATAAATCGAAAGCGAACCTCTCTTCTACTAGAATGCCTCAGACGTGACCACGCGTGGAAAGGTATTTGGGTGAACGAACATGACATTTTTGAGTACGTTCACACATGTACAGCATCAAATGATCGACACTTTTTGGTGAGATGGGAACACAAGATTAACGAGAAAGAAAGGAACATGATGAGATTACAAGCAATCAAAGTCAAGTTAACAAGAAACAAGACATGTAGAATTCATCTGATTAAGTTGACAATTACACAATTTTGGGTAGGGTATTTATTGTCTTCGTTAACTCATTACAACTACTACATGCGAAAATCTGGGTTTTAAAATTAACATCACATCTTTAGGAATTCTTCATTTTGTGATAATTCGAGATCAACCAAGTCAGATATTCATGATAACAACCCTAGAAGGAAGTACTGTTACAAAAAAGTTTTGGAGCTGGTTTTTTCACAATGTAACTATAGTCTAGATCGATTCAAAAATAATATCTGGGAGTTTTCGTAATGAAAAATCCGAAAAGAATTTTATATACCAACAAAGTCTAAGATTTCGTATGAATTATAGATAATCCCAAGATAAATAAAATTTCTCCCTAAGAGGTAGGCCAGTACTGAAAATAATTTTCAAACTCTGAATTTTTGCAACGGGTGAATTTTCGGCGAGCAATCCCGTGGCAACGCAATTTGAAGTGCATGGATTGCATGGGGCATTTTTGACCTCTGGAGTCATTTTGTAAAGAACGAGGTGCTCTTGGTGCTCATGGGAGAGACCTATTTCCCATTTACTTCTTCAGCACCAGACGAAAAATAACAACTCGTTGTGGCCAGTACTGGAGTACCTATTAGAGGAGAGCGTAGTCAAGGTACCTTGGATAATCCGTTTATTACCACCATAGTTTTCAAAATTACCAGCAAAGAGAAATAGTCACAACTGACTCCTGAAAATTACGATATGATTTCATCGGATTAATTACGTAGGACATGTCTTCCACTGAACGTATCACGACTCCTTATATTTACTTAATAAAGACGTTCTCGAATTTCTCAATCTCTCAGTTCACGATTTAGCGAAGGAACGAGACTTTATCCAAGATAAAATCAAAGCCAGATTGCGAAGGAATAAAATATGTCATGTGTATTTGTCGGCCTAGCCATTAATGAAGATGGACAAGGTGTAAATAAATATAATGTATGTCATTTAGTGTACGCTTACGCATTAAGTTGGCAGAATTCCAAAACAAATTTTATTTACATAATGTTACAACGGAATTAACATTAGCAAAGAAATTCTTTTCACTACTGTGTGAACAAACAATTCCCGCGGTTTACATTTACGCATCCAACAAGGTAACCGAATATGGTCTGATTAATAAAAATTGAATTTACTTTGGGGTCACATCTTTTGTACAAGAATTAAATAACCCAACCTATAATACCAATTAGAATTAGAAACAATGTATTTTGTAAAGTGAAAACTGTAAAACGAATATGACAAGGTGACCAGATGACAAGGTCAGTGGCGTAACCAGCTATAGGCCGACTAGGCACAGGCCTATATCAAATTTTTGGCCGAAGGCCTGTTCCAACCGCTTCACCAACAAAATGGCAGAAAAACTTAAGTCCTTTAAGCTACTGTGCTCATGTTTTCTGCGCGCTTCGCGCGAATGGTTACCCAAGGATAGTATAAAAAAATTCGGCACGCTTCGCGCGCATGGGGCCTTCGTAAATTATATGTGCCTATAGCAAAAAAAATTTTTAGTTACGCCAGACAAGGTGTCCTTCTTATGTTTCATTTTTTCCTATCTACACATCAGGGGCAGGGGAAGTCAGAATCTGATGACACATTTCGTTCTTAAATATTGAAGTATTTAAAATTATGGTTATATTGGTGGTCTTTCCACTACATCCAGTATTTCTGTTTGACAAACTCCCGACAAGAATTTTTTCCGACTGTTTGAAGAAATAGAGGTTAAAAAATAGTAATCCATTTTTTGTACTTTTTCAGAATAAAAATTAACAAAAAAACATACATAGACTCATATACATAAAACATACATAAAACATACATAAAACATACATAAAACATACATAAAACATACATAGACTGTTCAGGGCTTCCAAAACTATTAAAATGATTGTGTTAATACTCAAAATCAATGTTCCGGAAATCGGCTCGTTCTGTTCATCGATTGATTTACATTCCAGATGTCCTCCACTAACTTCTGAGTGACACCCCTGGCCCCTGACCGATGCAGTTTTTCCGGTTTGCAAAAAGAAAATATAAATAGTAAGAAATAAGACATTCTTTTACTATTTCAGTTTTCAGACTTCAAGGTTACCTTCCTTTGTATAGTGATTAAAATATTTTAAGTACCAATGAAACCAAAACCATCGATCATTCATGTAAACTCATTACATAGTTCGTTCATGGCTCATTTATTGCATTGATTTTTCAGACTAGACTCGGAATCACCAAATATTTGCTTCGAATCGAAATGATAAGTTTTGACTACGGATTATCACTTTGCATCTTCTCTTCACTAAGATTGCGTGACACACAAGGAAAATGAAAAAATGGAAATGTCTTCCTGAAGAAAAATGAGGAGAGTTTTGTAGCGTTCTTCAAGTTTCTCTTCACACTTTCGGTTTCTTCGTTGTTTTCACTAACTAGTTCGGACTCACTTTTAAATTCATCCTCGAACGGATTCAATCCAATGGGATATTCAGCTGAAGTAATGTCTCTATAGATCAGAATTCCAGAAGCTCTATTTATCGCATCGCTCACTAAAGTCCCTGCTAACTCTCTTCGCGTCTGAGAATTAATCTCAGACGTAAAATTATCGTCCTGGTGTTCCAAATAGCAACTCTCTTTTTCCAAAAATGGATTTCTTTCCTCTGGGTAATCATCGGGTGACATGGGTCTACCGAAATATCGCTTTTGATTTTTAGTTGCCGGAAGGGTTTCAGATGTAGACCATCTTCTTTTCGGTCGAACATTAAATACACTTCCGTCTTGAAATCGAAATTTTGGTAGTTTATATCTTGGTGGCCTTATTGGAGACAAAACTTTTCGAGCTTCGGGTAAACTCGCTATATCTTCTCCAATTTCGCTGCAATTCAAACTTAGGAACCCTTTTCTGGCTCCGAAATTTTTACTGTTAGTACTGCCCACCGGAATCAAATCAGAACAGCTGGAATACTTTTTAATTATTGAACGTTTTGAATTTTCTGAACTCATTTCAGCACATTTTTGTAATGTCAAATCATTCTGGAATTCATGTACTAAGTCATTGGATAAGCGAACTTGAGACAAATCAGTCCTGCTACTCGTTTTGAACTCCCGTCTTCCAATTTTTACCGGCCAAGTGTTACAACTTCTAGTAGTTCTCGTCGTCGTTTCTGGATTTGCATTTGATTCCAATAATTCAGGCTGTGAAGATTTATTCGAGTTTAACATGTTAGAATTCTTCTCAAATTCCCTACGTACGTTGAAATACGAGGGATTAGTTTCAACTTCCTCCCCTATTACGCTTAATTCTTCGCTGGAACTTGTCTTCATTGTCAAAATATTTCCAAAATATTTCAAATTCAGGTGCGTCAGAACTTTTAACTTACGTCCTTGGAGGAATAAAATGTATTCAAATATTTAGTAATTAATGTTACGCTACTGATGCTTTGTTATGCATGGATTGTGTCGGAAAACTGTGTGGGTGTCAGGCAGGTGATAACACTAATTAACCTTGTGGTTTCCGTATTTCGTCGCAAGCATTAATTAATTTTGATTACTGCGAAGTTTAATTAAAAGTTAAGAATACCAAGCCCAAGCCAGGGCTGGGTCAATGATTAAAAACTCTATTGCGGGTTACAACTACTCATGCAAATGTGACCTTTGTGAAACTTGAATCAAAAATGTTATGCAATTATCTATTCTTCAGCCATAAAGAGCAGACGATTTCGTAATGATTTAGAAATTTTCCGGAAGTAAACAAACCAGCTTTCGAATAACGTGAAGGAATTACTTTCCCCAGTAGGTCGAGGTTATCAAAAATATTTAAATTAAATAATATTGACTGTTCCATAATTAGAATACTAAAGTTCTGAAGTCAAATTAAAAATAGTTGAAGTCGTAGGCCAAAATATGCGGTTTATTTATAAACCTAATTCAAGACTAATTAAAATCTCAAAGCATCGATGTAAGAATACACACATTCACGCATATGTTGTAAACGTGCACGAGTCCTACGTTCTTTCGTTTTGGTGAAATTCACGAGTTCAATCCGATTTCCAAGATTAGGACTGTTACTCATTCATGTCGTCCTGTGCAAGGTCAGCGGTACTAGGCTGAGCAAGTGTGTCTTGACTATTGACAAAAATGACAACTACATTATTATTTTCTTCATTTCCTTGGGTGTTGATTGTCGTTTGACCTGATGCTTGGGCTAAAACAGCTCGAGCATTTCTTCGTTCACGCCGTCTTATCCGAGTTCTTATTACACCAGCTTCAGTTCGTTGTCCTCGTGGGTTACTGTTATTTCTATTGTTGTCTGGTGGTGGTGGGGCTGGTGGAGCTACTCTAGATAACGGTCGTATTGGTTCCCTTCGAGCAGTAGCTGTACTATTCATCACAGCCTCTGTATGACTTCTGTAAAGGTCACGAATGTTCTGACCTCTTAAAGCATTCAAATTTGCAGGGGTCAAGTGTCTGGCCATCCGACTTTGCATTCTTGGAAGTAGTCCTGCCGCTACCAATTGCGGAAGCCCTGCCGGGAGGTTAAAAGGAAGCGGGGCTTGTGGGGCGGCCGCCTGTCCACCCTGGACTTGTCCTCCTAACTCGATGACCTGCAGATTGTCTGGATCCATTCCATGTTGTATTCCTGGAATGATTTTTTGATACGATATTTCAAATGTGCATAATAAATTTTCTCTCCTGATTGAACTGATTTGTTCCCATTCCTTTTTACAAAGTGGTACATAAACACTTTACCCATCTATATGGTCCAAGTTGAAAGTTCACTTATATAAGAACTGACCCGGCACGAATACTAATTGTTTGTGAGATCCTAGATGAAATTCTCCTACACAAAATGTGAATCCCACTATTTCCGGGACACACAGGTTCAGCGAAAATTTACGAACCACCTTGTAAGTTGTGCTTAATTTAATATTTATTCACCCAAAATACCCCCCAAATCCACCCTTTGTGCCATCCTTACAAGTCCACGCCGATCTCTGGCTAGGACAAACTCAATCACACGTCTTATCTGAGTGGCTCTTGCTAATTGAATCATTTCATTGAGAACGTCTGGTGTCATCGGAGTTCTGGGAATGGACCCTTCACTCAAGCTACTCGGAAGTTGGTGATGAACGTGAAAATCAATGAATGGTTTCGGCATTTCCTGAACTTCTTGAAAACGCATTATTTTTCTTTGGAGGGATGATGAAGGGCGGGCATTCTTTTGCAATCGGATTCTGTCCCCTGGTATTAATGGTAACTCTACAAAAAAAAATTAAGAATAATCGGATGTCGAAGAAAGCCAACACAAGCAAGCAGTTCAGGATTTTAATTAAAATTCGACTCCGTCAGAGTCTAAATTACGAGAAAACTTTTCGACACATGTGTTGCAGGCGACAACCCAAATGAGAAAACAGGTCTTACGCCTTAATTCTTTGGGCAAATAACACGGGATAATGAGAGCATGAAAAGGTTATCATCATCTCGATCCTAACTTTGCTTTTTCCGAGTAATTTCAGGAGAAAGAAAACTTTAAAAAAATCCTACTTCATGTCAACTGAGGTAAAAGTCAATTAAATCATGTTTGCGTATATTTATCTGACCGGAACATTGATTTCCTAGTCAGACAAATTCTTTTGAATTACAGTCCAACTCTTCTGGTGTTAGTTAAATAACGGAAAAGGTTAAGTGTTCAAACTTATGTCTGCGACACAACACTTCGATTTCGGAGACAAGTACAGTCTGCCTGCCGCATTAATCAAGACACATTTGTGCAGCGGCTTCACATCACAAAAGTTTACACGAAGTTCGGAGATAAATTATTGACTAGTCGGGACTTTCGGATTTTCGTTTACATACGTGGTTATTTCTAAATTACGATTTGGTAGATTTGAATAATCATCCTGGCCGTGCCTGAGTTAATAGAAATTGGTTTCGGTAACCCGGTTGACCTCCATAGGCCTCTTACAACGGTGGGCATGATTATAGTAACAGAATCGACTTACTGAATTTAAAACTGTTTAAATTGAATTTATGATTTATGTTAAAGTTCCGAAATATCGAAACCAAAATCAAATACCGCATAAGATTTTGATGTACCGAAATATGACAGTAATTAAGAAACCTACCGCCACTAGAAAGCAATGGGACGGATGTCGATGTCCCCCTTCTTTTAGCTTTAGCAGAATCCCTTAAATTAATACTCAAATCCCTTCTCGCTTGATAAAATCGCCTATTAGTTTCCTATGTGATTTAAAATGTTCATGTTAAAAATTTTCAGTCAACAAGAAATAATAATTGAGTCTGAATTACCCTTAGTGAATTCCCACTCGATGGAAGATAGTTGGCCGAATTCTATATACACGGAATGTACAGTTGATTATTCTCTAATTATGAAACCAAATTTTAACTCCGGATGAGTACCTGGCAGACAAATGATGAGTTTGTATATCTGATTGGCAAATAAGACTGGAAGTATGCCTGATGCCGATTCATATATAATTCAAGGGGTGATTCAATCTGACCCACTTGACCCAAGTTTGTATCTAAAAATTCCACAAAATATTAAATTATATAATGTCATCATGATCCGAAATAGTATAACTTGACATAATATTAAACAACTTACGGAAACAGCTGGAAAAGTTTCTGTCACGAGTAAATGTTGTTATGAAATTAGTCCACCCACTCCGTTTTCTTAAGTGCCTCTCGGCGTCCATTTTTTTGATCAACTGAAATATTGTAATTGTGTCAATTCTGCAATCTTTAATTCATTTCTAAAATAAAATACTCACTCGGAACTCTTCTCGTAGTGTTCTGTCCTTAGCTAGGAGATAGAATCTGTACGAGAACATTAGAAGTCCAGTTTGTGGGGTCATCAAGATGATAAATCCAAAAAAGAAAGAGATTGAAGTTAGGATGATATCCTTCGGACTAATTTTTTCAGCTTCCTCTTTGTTAGTTGCTAGTTAAATTTGTGAAATTTCAAATTTTTGAAAATAGGACAGAATTTACATATGTTCACATCAATTACTTTGATAAAGTAAGATCGCGTTCACAGTGATGAGATAAAATGCGAGGGAGACTTGACAAAAGTTAAGAAACAGGTATTGCCGAAAGTTTCTTTCCCCAATACAGATTCCTCCAATAAACAAATGCATGTCTTGATGACCTTTGAAACCAATTTTAATAATATTTCAATTACCCTTCATCATAAAGATTTATATAATATTATAAGCAAGACTCACGTATGCAAACGTCACATAAGTCGCAATGATACGTTCTCGGCGGCCGTAGTATCTCACATTTACCTGCAATTCAAAGCAATCATGTTTTGGTTGCATCCGAACAAATACATTTGACCCGAATACACCGTATAGCCTGAAAAAGCTGTCTCGCACTTACGGCAATATCGTAATCTGTAGCCTGCCGCGATATCTTCTTTATACCGATCCGAATCCATCCAATTATCTGGTAGTCCCTGACCTGAAACCGTAAATAAGTCAATTGTCGCGGAAAAGCGTATGAACCAACCTGTACAATATAGAGAGTGGATGAATAGGATCTGAACAAATGTCCAGAAAAGTGAAAAGAAGGAGATGATGTGTAAGAACGCAGAAACGTTCCGATTGAAATTGTCTATAATTTTTCATATTTTTGAATTCCATGAATGGACTAAAATTCCACGAGAAATCCAAATATTGAAGATTTAGCTCAATCTGACCATCTCGACAGGTCCGGTTCGTTCATATGTGCCTCCGTTCATTTTTTTGGACAGGTGTTCAGGTCCTATTCAAAACTCGTCACTACACTTTCAAAAGGACTAACTGAATACATACGTTTTGGTACTACACCAGGATCTGTAGTAGACGTAACGACGAATATCAATGTTGTCAGTGTGAAGATTGTGACTCCCATAATGGCGTACGCGACTCCGATGATCTCCGTAATAACATTGTATCTGTTGATCAGTATTACTTGTTTTATCAGATCCGAGAAGAAATATCCCAAAATACGAAATCCCAACAAATGTATGATCTTACTGTAAACCCAAAATTACTCCAAGAAAAGTCAATGCAGAAATAGTGCATACAAATATGTCCTTATCCGGTCCAAGTACGAGAAATCCATTCACATAAGGCGTGTATTTTCCCCACAGTGGACCTTGTTCTCGGACTATTTCAATAGGTTGGCGTGGTGGAATTTTAACCCTAACATGATTTAACGGAATTTGTGGCAGCGCTCTACTGCGAGAAGGATTATCGTCCATTTGACCACCGGCAATAATTGTTTACTAGCTTGAACGGGGGAAATCAATAGAATCAACCCTCTTCATTCTAAATTTTTTGAAAATACGTTCAATTTGTATTACATTCCTTCATTGTTTGAAGCCAAAGTTTTGTTTGCCTACAATTTTGATGTCATGATGATGTCAATTTTTGAAGAACCGAATCGTCAATTCGACACACGATCGGTTCATTGAGTTTCAACCGCTTGAGTAGAAGTCAACTTGACAAGAGTCTATGCATGGTCAGTCAAAATCCAATTAACGAATTTCTGAATTCATTTTTTTTCTCCTCAAAAATCTGACATTTTTTTACTCTTACTCGACAGGATCTTTAAAATCTGTTGATCACGTCAAACCTAATTTATTTTTGGAAACCCTTGATTTAATCTGTATTGCCAGCATGATCTATTTGTGATACAGAGTTTGAAATTGTGGCCTACTGATGCCATAAAGTGTCCACGACTCAAGCCAAGAGTTTAAGTAATCCTATTAAGTGCACTACAAAGAAAACATTACAATCAAATACAGAACACACAAGCTAGAGCTCTGTCTCTGTTTTTCCTGAAAGTCATTTAGGCGACAACAAGGTTGCGACAGCTGGTCCAAATCTTAGGGGAAATTGAAAGAAAACAACAGACATTAGATGTGGGTTTGTGAAACGAATACGGACCAGCCAAGCTTTCTCCGACAGATCCGACAGAAATAAACCAGGCAGGCCATGGTAGATATTGTCGTGCGCAGTATATCTAATGTGTGTATTATTTGTAATGTATTTATAAATTATTTGTTTTCAAATTGTCTTGTCTGATAAAAATGAAACTAATGAACCAGAAGGATGTTCGGAAGTATGATACAGTAAGATTTGCAAGCAAAGACCAACCTGTAACAGTTGAAATTGTTGTCTAACTTTCATAGCATAGGCTCGTATAGGGGGAAAGTTTGTTGAAGTTTCGGTTTCCTAACAATTTTCGAATGAATTTTACTTGAAGATCATGGAGAAAGTCGGATTTTGTTGATGAATCCCCACAAGGTCCCTGTTAGGATTCATTGATTTGAACTCTGACACAGCATCAGTTTCCCTAACTTCAATGCAACTTACTTTTTTTTAGTAGGTAAATAGTTATTCGATTTACAGACTTCCTCTGTCGAATACTATTTGAAATGGTGAACTTTGACATTTTGTGTTTGTCAAAGTCAAATTATAAAGTAAATACAGCTTCCCCGTGTAGCGGACGGACGCGAACACCATAAAGCTTCTATAGCTATGAAGTCGGTACGTTTTATACATAGTCGCCCAACTGTCTGGAGAATTTGTGAGGATTCTTTTTTTGAGAAAATATTGTCTCAGCATCGGGAAACTGGACTCCACTAATAATGTTATGTGCGAGGGTAGTTCAACATGTAATGAACTTACGCATCTTAGCATTCGTTAGAGACTAAAATTATATTCTAAACTTTAAACGACCGCACTAGAAGCATTTAATGACATTCATTATGGCGGCGATTTTTGTGAACCTCGACTAAAAGTTGTACCATAATCGTATGTCAGTTAAAATTTCTTTGACTTTCATTGATGTGTGTTCGATGAATGGAAGAATCCGATTGACGACTTTAAATTATTGCCTTCTAATCTTATAAGCGAGTCCAAGTACTGAAATATTTCTTGTGATGCAGCAAATGTGTGCTATAGTTATCAATATCTCCTTGACCTCCCTGGCACTCAAACTTTGTGAGGATAATAATATTAGAATTTAATACTCGAAATCCTAATGCATTTCATTGTTCCTATCTATTTCTGCACTTTGAAAATTTCTCCGCGGTAGTTTTTGAAGGATTATGCATCTCGGGGGAGAAATGTATTCGCATTACAAAAATTTTGAAATCCAACATGATTCTCTAACGCATGCACAAACCTATAAGTTCATTACATACTAATTAACCCTCGCGTGGACATAGTAAAGTATGTATTGTAATGAAACATCCCGCAGATCAAATTAGAGTCATTCCGAAAGAAACCCTTTGTCTACGGACAATTTGAACTAATTGAAATGTAGTAGTGAAGGCATATGTTGTCAGGCAAACGTGACTCCTCGTCTTTTCCTAAATGAATGTTACTGATATTTTCAAAATATTTTATTTTAGAAATTAAAGATTTTACTACCGATACTGATTCAGCTGCGAGATTTGACTGGTCTTACTCAAAAATGTATCATGTCAGTTGAATGCGATAATGCTGACCTGTAAGGAGTAACTTGAAAAGTCTGACTTTTTGTGACATGTTGTACTGACGGTGACATAAGGTCGCAAACTTTCACTTATATGTTATTTCCTGCCTGGTTTTAGTGCACACCCGGTCCAGCCATTACCGGACCAGAGAAGGATCTCTCAATGCATTTATAACCCAGGCTCCGCTATGCCTATCCAGCCACAGTCACAGCCTTCGACCTCAATCAGCAAATTTTCGAAGTGCACCACTTGTGTCGAACAAACAGGAAATTATGAGAGAAAGCAGGGAAAAGAAGAGAAAACACATTAGATGTACAAGGTTGTTCACAATGATGTCACCCCAAATCCAGAACCCAAGTTTAAAAAGTATAACAAGATAGATCTTTATAGCTAAAAATTCCAACCCATCGAGCCGCAGGTTAACCAGACACTTGAATACCATTTTCTACAAAATAGAGCGAACCTGCATAATTTAAGCACACTTGGACTGTTTTTGACACCGCAGATCATAAAATGAAAGAATTTAAATCGGAGATTTTTTTCAAACGTGTATCGAACCAACGGAATATTACCTATAGATTCAATTTTTTTCATTTTTTTTTAAATTTTTTTTTCTGCTCTTGGAGGTGGGGGGATGTTCTGAACCACTCTATAGATTACAAATGTTATTCCAGTCCAGAAGACTGACAAAATCAATAAAAACAAATGGAATGGAGTTAGCAGTGAGTTGTATTTTGTACTGTTGTGTGTTGTTGAGTGCACAATACGCGTACATTGTGGTAGAATAGACAAGTCTGTTGGAATTTTCTGTCTTAATTGAGATTGAGAGTGTATTGGAAGTTGACAGATATGAGGAGGTAGGGTGAGGGTGAATAAGGTTTTGTCTCTTGGGAATTCTTCATTTTTTCTCCTTTCCAGACTGAACAGGAATGTCTTTCTTGTTTTCATCATCAGTTTTGACGGAACTTTTTATGGAGGCGAGTGCGCCCTTGACGCTATGAGGAGACAACTGTGCTTTTTCTGGATCGTCACTATCTATCGTCTGTTCATACAAAACTCCAACGTCGGACTTTCTCCATTTAAGTGTTGAGTATCCTCGGTACTGGAACACAGAGTGTTTCGCCTATAAAATATTCACACAGTTTATTAGGTTGACCATTTCTAAGATAATCCCATCACTTCAGTTTGGAACTTGGAACATGAATTTCTGATGTAAAATTCAAATTAAACAGATGTTCACGATAGTCAGCTTTATCACCATCCCCTAATATTAAGGTCTGACTAAAATATGACCGTCTTATTGTGTAGTAAGTAATATTTTGATTTACTGGTAAATTTTATGAAACTTTCCAACTGATGTCATTCGAAATATTTGTAATATGGACACCAATAAAGTTGAAGCGACTAATTTTGTGTGGTTTCAGTCCGATTTTTACATTAAAATTGGATTTCTGGCCCTGAATTGGGTATTACTCCTTTATCCTTTGACAAAGTATTCGTTCTGAGAACACATAACCCAAATGAGTAAACGTAAAGGTGTTAACTTGGTTTGAATTTTCCAACATTTTTGAGAATATCGCAAAATAAAATAAAAATTAAGATATTAAAAACTTACAGTCTCGTCGGCATGGTCAAAATAGTTTATTCCTAAATTTCTAGCCAATCTTCGTCCCATTAATCGCATCGGGAGTTCACCGAGGGACAACCGGGATATCCTAATGTCGTCTAATAAATACCTGCAGGTAATATTTCATATTATCAGCCAGGTACATCGAGGACTGACCTGAGCATGAGAAAGTAAACTCGAATCGTTGACTTACCCTCCTAAAATCAAATAAAAATGTGGACTCTGGACCGAGTCAATCTTCTTTTGAAGTCTGATGTAAATATTAAATATTTCTTGCTCACAGAGCACGTGACCATTCGTTTGAATCCGAAGTAGGTAACCTCCCAGCTGTAATATCAAAAAAGGTTTATTAAATTAAATTAGAGTGATTGCTCTTGCAATCGATAGAATTCTGGTTCCGATTGTCTATACCGCATTCGCTTGGTTCTAAATTAACGCATGAGTTTAACTTTTCACAAATTATAGTGTTACTGCATCCTCGGTTCGATTCCGAGCTTCTACCTAACGTTAGAACGTAACCTATTTATTTAAAGTTAAGTCAAACTTATGGCACAAGTAATAAATGTCTAGACATGTAAAATTTCATGAACTTCAAAAATATTTAATTTTTATTTTAGAGCGTTATGAACATTTAAACATTTTAAAGTGAACTGTATGGTGCAATAGGATTAAAAGGTATGTATGGGTTGTTCAAGTCCGTCTTCAAATTGAGTTTATGATGTTCCTCAATCTTACAAGTATAGTTCAGGACATCGACCGGAGTAAAGAATCCAACAATCGCGTCACGATGCTCCGGGGCATGACTTTCACTCCTAATAAAGTGATGTTTCATTGCCACAATAAAATAAAAAGTGGTTCTTGCTCGCTCGGTCACTTCCTCCAGAGTTGAATTGATCCCGAGGATAGTAAAGTTTGTACTGATTGCACAGTCTTGTTCCAAACTCTTTGTGGCATCCAAAGTTTTAGCCGCCAATCCCGCTTCCAAAAATCTACGAGCGGTAATCCCAACCACGGTGTTATTGTCCGAATTGTCCACGACAATTAATTCTTCGGTACCTTCACTCATCATTGCATCTAAGGCAAAACGGACAGAAAAAGTCTTTTCAATTTGATTTGGGATTCGGAGGATTAGTCGACCGACGGTCATGTCAGACCACCAATGGCGATTTGTCAGGTCTTCGGAACTGTAGACATTGTTCTTGATCATCCAGGAATCATCCAGGAACTGAGAAGACGAATTTTGGAGACTGCCGTCTAAAATAATCAAGACATTTGCTTCTGTCTTATCGGTAAATTTAAAATCGTGGATAGCTCTTAAGGCCCCACAAAGACAAGCGCCCCCATACGGTGAAACTGGTAGGGCTTCACAGGTCAATAAACTCCGAGCCATTTTCAGGGCGTCCTTTTCATGCACTGCGTACACAATATCCGTAACACTGTCAAAGTATTTTAGCTCTTTCGACAAGGATTTTGAATCATCCAGTTCAGAAATCGTTTCTGGAATCAAAACCCCGACAAACTTACACTTGGAACATCTAGCCTTCATGGCTTCACATAATCCACCCGACTCAGGACTGGAAACGATGAGGTCAATATCCTGAACATTGAAATCCGCCGAAAGTTCTTGAGCCATGGCGCTGTACAAATCCGGAATTTTGATGAAATCCTTATACTCGTTGATTAGATAAGAATTCGGAATTGTAGAAACAAATTCGTCCACGAGTCTAGGAATGTCTGTATAATTGGCCCGAAAAATTTCTCCACCCAAGGCGTGCAAAATATCAATCTGAGCGGTCGGGCAGGAATCAGAAAGAATGGCGACGACGTAATAGCCTTTAACGATTGCTTTCTGGGCTAAGGCTATGGCTAAAGTCGCGGAGAATGGAACGATAAGAGTATCCCGATGGAGCCCTGGGGCAATAATTCCATTTTCTTCGGCTTCCTTGATCAAACCCTCAGCAATTCGATCCTTAATGCTCCCGCTAGGGCAAGCGTACTCACATTTTGCAAAGATTTTGCATTTCAGGTTGAAATAGGTTGGAATTCGACAAAGTTCCTTAAACGGAGTATTTCCCAAGCAGTTCTGAATTTTGAAACTGGTCGTCTGCACTTCTGGTCCCACGTTGGAATTTACTTCCGGTGACATTAATCTATAAGCTAGACTGTTGAGGGAGTCCAAACTGGAGGGACCAAAGTATTTTGTTGCACTCGGAACAGGAATTAAATCAAACTTGAGATCGGTGGCGGATAAACTGAATTTAACCGATTTTGAATTAAGATTCTTTGAACTTTTTCGCGAATTTGATAGATTCTCTGTAGTACATGATGGAGTATGGGTAAATTCAAGCGTGTCTTTGCTCGGCAAAGATAGTTCAGAAATTGTATCATTCCATACACGTTGTTGTCTAATTCCCTTGGGTTCCTCTGTGATTGTCTCGTGAGGTTCGGTTTCAGGTGAAAGGATAGACGAGTCGATGGTTTCAGATTTAGTTTCAGCAGTGTCTGCAGCAACCCCTTCTGGTTTTGGAGGACTTTCTAACTTATTTAAATCCATGGCTAAAATTATTGGCCCTCAAATTTAATATTCTGCTGACGATAAAAATGTGTAAGATTTGTATATTTGATGTTCCTGTAAACAATGGTTACTAAAATGTTTGTTACCGTAGAAAAGAATGTAATTTACTATTACCAGGGAGGTTTCATACGGTTAAAGATTTGTGCATTGCTCTAAAAGTACTCGTCCGTCAGCTTACGGAAAATTTATATTACGAGGGACAGGACAATTATGTCTCCACGCTAAAATCTTACACCATTTTGCCAACTGCTTTCATATAGTGCCCCAAATGCAATTTTACAGCAGCGGCCCGACCTCTTACGCTAGAACTGCTAAAACTGACATTTTATAACCCGCTGGTAGTAAGAGCCCTTCTAGTAAGGCAATCACCTCTTGAATCTTCAGGAAATCAATTTGGCTACTGTGCCGAACTGTTTAGGAAATGGACCATTATGACATTAATAAAAAATTCTCTGACTCTGACTCTGTCTCATTGTGTGGACTTTTGATGTTTATGTTGTGTGAGCTATGGAATTTGATGACTATAATAAAATTACAACCAATTCCAATCCAATCCTATTGAATTTTCCTGTAGGCAGCATTGCATATTCCAGATAACACTAAAATGCCATTATATGCATAAACTTGATGTCGCGCTAGTAATAGACCCAGGTAATTTTTTTCAGACACCAATAAAGCATTTCGATGTCAAAGAAATGTCAAATTAAGAAAACTGTTCCGTAAAACCTATTGTCGTAATCAACTTTGTACTCGTTGATATAAATGGACCAGCCGATCTGCTCTGAGAATCTTTCTAACAAATCAGTCGTCGCAAGTGAAAAAGTGGGAGAAACCTCGCATCACCAAGACTTTGACAGAAGGTTTATAGGAACCTTATATTAGTTTGAGCAATCTGGCAGTGGCAACTCGAAACTAATATAACACTTTTGGCATTTGAATAAATATGACGACAGAGACTTGTCCCGAACTCATTCCTCAAAAAACTCGTAACGGACTTTATACGGGAAATGTAGTGAATGTGGTAATTGAAAGTCATGCCCTCAGTGTATGTAATAACCGGGTAGGGCAAGATTTGAAATCATATTTGAATAATATTAATGGTACTTCATTAATCTTAAGGAATGTAAGCTGGTAAGAGTAGTCGATAGTAAGAGAAAAATAGTGTCGTAAGTCGTAATCCTCACCCTAGAGATGATTAACTCTCTCGTGCTCAGATTTCCATATATTGACCATCCTCCACCAAGCATTCCTATCAGAAAGATGCATGTTGGAATGGAGTAGGAACCGAGAATGACGGTAAACAGTATGATGAACAAAACTGCACATGTTATTAGAGCTGCTCCGAGTATAACCCTGTGAAAATAAATGTTTTCAGAATGTTAAAATGTCTCATTTCTACAATCGATAATAAATTCTATTTTACACATATGTACAATTAACGCTTTGCAAGTTCTCAGGATGATTCGACAACCCTGTTATGGTCACTGGACGCTAGACTACGACTCTCGCAGCTGGAGAAAAAACAAGAACTTTCTGATAAAAAATCTTCTTGGTTTGTAAAATTCGTTTTATAATCGCATATCCCGTCCGTGAATGTGCTTGTATGAGAGCGAATGCCTAGAATCACCTTTTAAGTTCCGCTCTTTGAAGTATTTTTGAACCCATTTTGAAAAACTTTCCTGGACTTTGTGAATCTTCACAAATTTTCTTTTTCTTTTTAGTACAAGTTATCATTCACAAAGATGAAAGAATTCTCATTTTTCTCCCTCCTCTTTGGTATTCCATTCTACTCAACATAACTGACTGACTTTGTAAAAATAATGAACGTTCACGTCAAAAGAAATGAATATAAAAGAAAAGAGTGCTTGGCTAGGTGTCAAATAGGCGTTGGAGAAAGTCAACTTTCTCAGTGTCAACATTCATTTGCATTTTATTTCAAACAAGCCACGCAAGTTATGCTCGGAAATGGCTGTTGGTAGCCGATTTTTCTTGAAAAAAGGTAAGTAGAATGACTTACTTGTCACTTTGAAGTCTAATGTAGTAAAATCCATTGCCGAGGTCTTCAACTTCAGATTACCGACAGAACATACAATTAAAATTGATACAAAGTAATAAATAATATATTTTGCTAAAGTAGTTACACCATTATAATACGGTTGACATAATGTACTCTGTGTATAGGAATGCCTCGAAAGAAGAAGTGAATTTTTTTGTTTTATTTCCCTGCCTTGGGAGAAAATAAAACCCTTACACTTTGAATTTTTGCCACTATCTTCCATACGTCAGAAATATTAGATTTTGTTCATTGTGTGAGAAGTACATTATTTCAGTCGTGCAATATAACGAAGTTTTAATGTAATTAAATTGTATTTGATGGAAAGTAAAATATTACATGGATAAGTAGGATTCTCAATCAATCTGTGATAAAAGTCATCCTCCGCCGTGTACCTTCTTCTAAAGCGAATATTTTTAATAAATGAACCTCCGACAATCATATTTGGCACGTACTTCTCGTTCCTTCTTTCCTTTTACTCGGTTTTTATTCGTACAACGTCCGGACCTTTTATCATCATGGAAATTCCAGGCGGGAGCGTGACAACATTTTTAATCGATGTCCATGGGTATTCTTAATATGAGGAAATTCACTTGAAGTGCAGTGTGGTAACCATGAGTTGGGTAAGTACGGAATGTTCAAATGAAATTAAATCGTGGGGAAAATGTAATGTACTTAACTTTTAAGTTACGGTTGAAGGAAAACTTTTCGGAAAACGTAGGTGCAAATAAGGATCTAAGCATGCAATGTATTCATGTACTGTTTAAGTTACGGCTGATGGAAAGTTTTCGAAGAAGTTTAGAACGGATGATCCAAGCAGGCGATCCATTTTATATTAATTCTATGTTTTTGTACGTGTTGTGCATTTTGGATTTAGATTGGCAAACAGTTTGTTCTGTTGCTGGGCCATTCAAGTATCAAGTTTCAAATTCATGACCCGTTCAAGCGTTCGATCCGTTTTTCGAGTCAATTGGTTTGTATTTATTTTCTCCCAATTCCAATTTCTCACATCCCTTCATTGTAATGGTTCCAATCCAATGCTTAAACTATACAATTAATGTATGTTCGTACTGAAATGTAGCCAAAATTCGAAAATGCCTAAATTTTTATCGTATTTTTCTCGCTTGTTCAATTTATATTTACAAATATTCCGACTTTTATGGAATTTTGTAAACCTTTCCCCTCCGCCGTTATGGTGTATCCTGATATATAGGATTTCTGATACCACGAGCGAACACGCTGACAGAAGCTCCACATCTCTCGCGATAAAATTTCCAGGCATAGCGTATTTATCAGATACTGTACTTATTATTTATGGCCCATAGACGTTCATTATGATGAGGTTTAGCATTGAGGAAACAAAGTACGACGATCCTTGACATCAAAATGCTGGGTTTTTAACCTGGTCTGGTTTTGCGTTAAAAGTGGTTTACTAGCAAATAAATTTTCTTCAAAGGGTTTTCAAATATTAGACGTCCCTTGTTGACTATCGACTTTAACCGGTCCTTTGTCTAAAGTTTGCTAATTTTTCAGTTTATTAATTAATCCCATATCAGTGAATTCCAAACCAGGCTTGTAATTTACTCATCAATCCATAAATTGTACAATCTGTCTCTCGCGTTCTCTGTAAATAAGAATGACACGATTCATGAATGAATAGAAAGTCCAACTTTTCTCGTATTCACCTTTCATACACCGACCTGGAAAAGCCCGACGGGTATTTGCCTGCCTGGGATGAAAGAGATAGTCACGCGCGGATCCCCATAGTCTTGGACATATGTGCTATGCGTATGCTCAATAAAAGCTAAACTTTTCCCAGAGAGTTCTTTGGGGCTTTCGGGTGGTTCGGTTACCTATCTGGGTGTCCTTTACACATTATTTATGTTACAGTCCAAATGAATTATAATAATTATAATTCATTTGGACTTAAAATTGCAAGAATTATTCTTACAATTTTACTCGAACTAGGTGACAGATGCTTCAGTAAAGCCTCTGTACTACTATGATTATATCACACAAGGAGAATCAACGTTACGCCTGTATATAGAAACGCATTAGTGAATGTCATTTATTTGACCAATAGCAAACGCAGTTCTTAGGAAAACCGCCACGTACTTCTATTTTTTTCTAGTTTCCAGTTCTTTTCACTGTCCTTACTCTTTTCTACGGTTTAATAAATTATCAAAATCCTCGATGCCGAAATTATCATAATACTGCTAATAATTACATAAAAGTACAGGCAGTGGGACTCGATTACCGGTAAGTCAGGAACGCAATCATCCGTGTCGGGAATAAGCTATTGCTATGTACACATTGGACGTAATGGGATTCGGACTTCAAAAAGCCATCATGATAAAAAATATTGTTTCATCATCACCTGAGGTCTTTTTGGAATAGTTTTCATCTGCAATGCAAATTGAAGCCAAATTGCCAGAGCTTCAAAGTGCAAGGTCAAATTGTTTGCTCCTATTTGACAAGCTGGTAGATGAAATACCGACATACCTTAAGTGTGACTGGCTTCTCATCCCTTCGTTTATCAGGGGTGGTTTCTTCCCGAATGTCCAACTTTTTATTTGTTGACTCTTTTTATTATTACTCTTGTAACGTTGTTTTTAATGCGAAACTCAATCATAACTAGTTTCGTGTTACCGAATTCATCATTACATATTCATATTTCAAATGGCACGGACTCCTTATATCATTTTGTTTACACTGCGATTTAGATTCGAGTAGGAAACTAAAAGTGTTTCCAGAATAAAACTCGCACAGTGAAAATATGTTATTCAGTGACAATTATTTCGCAATTAAATTTCCCTACTTTGTGTCACTTTTTGCATTCGGTTTTATAACATATAGTCTGAAATTATTTAATTCTCTAGGGTATTTTGACGAGTAGTGCTTAAAAAGGACATTTGACCCGGGTTCTATTTTAAGCAGATATTTTGTGGAGACTAAAAAGGTATCCATTAATAGAAATATCCATTTGGTATATGAAGGAAGTACGGTGAGTGCTCTGAACCGGCGTCTATTCAAAGGTTTGCAGTTCTTACATGAACTTCAACATGTCTGTATTCTGCACCCGGGTATCATCACTATCATCATCACCAACCCAGTAGTTGTACTTGTGAATTTGTGTGGAAGAATGGAAACACAGAAAGCGAATGCCCGAGTGATCAAACCAACAACGGAAGGTACTTTCACTCAGGAGAAAGTCCACCGGAGAAACTCTGCTGTTCAATGTTTTAGTCGGACTCGAAAAATCTAACCGACAGGTTCAGTCAGGGTTCACTCTCGTGCAAGTGAGTGGGGTAGAAAGTATAGAGTTTCTTCTTTGGATAGTTTCGTGGACCCTTCCATCAAAAACTAATTTCGACTAGTGGTTTGAGGAAGAACTGTATCTGCTATCGTGCGTGCGTGTATGCCGTGAAGCGGAATCAAAAACAGAGTGCCGGCAAAACTTTAACCTAATTGGAAATTCAATTTACAAATACTAGATTAAACTACTTTATTCAAGAGAAGCCTTTCAGCTGTACGTAAGTTTTAAGACACGGACAAATTTGTCAAATAAAATTTTGTATGAGGCTGAAATTGTGTAAAGGCCACTACCGTTCAAGACTTATTTATGACTATGGAATAGGTCTCTCGAATAAATCATATCTGTTGTATTTTCTAGTACCGGGAGTATACTGAAATTATTTTCCAGAATGATTGGAAATTTACCCTAACGTCTGATGTGGAGCCTGGCAATTTCACTTTTCATTAATCAGATTGATTTGTTGTAGCTTAAAGGGAATTCTTGCCTTTCCACTTGAGGGTTCAATCTCTCTGGCGGAAATGGTTCGTGGTGAAAGTTTATGTCTAAGAGAACTTTCCTACTACATCCTAGGGGTACTTTCTCCGGCCAACGGAAAGTTGGTCTACCATGTGCAAGAAATATCTTACCATGTGCCTTATCCGGGAATTCCAATTGAAGTGCTTCCTTTTCCCTTTCCTTACCATGGTAGAGCATAATTTCTGTTATAAGTCGAATTTATTGTACTGTTCGACTTTATAAATAAAAGACAACAATTTGATAAATTATCATTCACCATACGAAGGACAGGTTAGGGGTGAACTTATCTTAAAAATAAAACAAATTTTACTTGTATTATTTTTGGCTGCGGCAATAATAGCAGATAAACCCCGGAGGTCTTTTCGAACAAGTGAGCTTGTCTGAAAATGTTTTACACAGTCCCAATATAACCGGGTTTACGACCGGCTGCAGAGGATTTAGAATTCGCAGTAGATACTACGCATCCGTCAAATATTTTAGTAAGCTGGTGTTATGGAAAACAACATAACCCTAGAAAATTCAGAGTTTCTTCCGCTGTCGCATATTCTCTTGGCACGATTCCAGTACGAGTCTGACCAGCCAGAAAATAAAATATATTCCTGAACTGGATTATTTGGCAGTGGGAAAATTTTATTTCTAATTTTCGGAACTTGATCCAAACATTCAAGGGAAAGTCTGCGGAATAAATGGAGTTTTTATTCTTGAACAAACATGAGACCGATTTCTTCTTACTACTTTCAAGATTAGTTGAACCAGGATAATTGAACGGAGTACTGTAAAAGCAAAGAAATTGTAGAATGATTATTTCTAGTGGAAACGTTCGGATACGTTATATTTAATGGACAATTAGAGTGTATTACCAATTCTCCGTAGACTACTTCATAAGAACCAATGGCCTTTAAATTCTACTTAAGTTTCAATTCTTTTGCATTAAACTTTTAACGCACTTTTACTTTACTTTCCATGCTTCATACTTTTATCTATTAATTTTTGCTCCAAGCTTTAAGCTCAGAAGGAGAACTTCATTTACGCTTGCTTTACACGGAATCTCATGAAGTTGCCTCATAGTTGGAGGAGAAGCTGTGGCTCTGTAAATTACAACAGCAATCTATTAAATATTAATTAGCGAGTTGAAGGCAGATGCTGAGAAACATATTCGACCTAATTTGCATTTTCCCTTGACTCGAACATAACAAGATAGTACCGGAGCATGAAAGAGTTATGTAAGGTGAAAGTCAGAAATTGCTTTCACCTTTGGATAATTTCTTTTTACATGTATCACCAAAAAAATACCGACGTCCAAAACAGGTCCGTCTGTCTATTTAATTATCTAATATTTCTTATTAGTCACGAATTTGGCAGACTGTGATGGTATTAGATTTGTTTGTTGTAGTTTGGTCAACACGAGTCACACGAAACTGATTATTGTCAGCCTGAAAATCTCGCCTAACTTGCATGGTAAACGCTAAAAATATATGTTAAGAATCAAAAGTCGAATAATCGGAAATAGTCAAATACTAAGATCATGTAAGAGTGAAACAGTCTTGTAAGGTTTGAAGTGTACTATTCACTCTAGCACTCTTTTGAGAACTGTGTATCTGAGTCACAGTTTTGAATTTTACGAAGTTGGCATGGTTTATACAATTTTAATTACATTACTAGAGAGAAATACAAGGTGTCTTATGTGTATTGCGCTCTGCATATCTCAGGACCTACACTACGAAGAGAGCTCAAATCTCGGAGGAAAAAGTTAGTCGGCCCTCTCTACATGGAGAGGACATTACGGTCACCCCTAGTTACGTGGACAATTGCA
>JAQFYE010001372.1:0-23494 GCA_034694305.1 Protaphorura glebata | reverse complement strand
CACCCTGGGATTTCATAATTCTAGCATCGCTATGGCATTTTTAAAGTTTGGGAAACGAACCTGTGGCTACACCTTAAAAATAAATTTGCATCAAAGTGTGGGTATAACTGTCCGTAGTATTTGTATATCAGGTTGATATCAATGAGGTACCACGGTTAAGATTAATTAGATTATTGAGACTTTTAGTGAGTTTCATTAAAATCTTCACATACCCGGCGGCGCCGATCTTTCGGTGTGAATGAGTACAAGATCACCAGTCAATGGTCCAATTGCAATAAAGAATGTGCGTTCAGTTTCCAAAGAAAGATCAGTTTTGTCCTAGATCAAAACAGCGCTTATTATTAGAATCAAAATAACAGTTACCTATACAAAATAAATGGTTGGGTCCAAAGAGCTTATGATCATGCGGACGTCAAATCAAATCAAAATACGAGTGGAGATTCCAAAAATAACATCGACCCAAATATTAGCTTCACAAGAATTATCATTTAGGAAGTCCAAGAAGCTTGGGTTTCAGTTTCAATCATCTTTATCTCCGCCGGTTTCAAAAATGTAACATGAACCTCAGATTCCTACGTACGGTCAGTCAGTTGCAAATAATGGATGCTGTACTGAGAATTAACAGCACTTTGCTTCTATTTTTAGTAATAGGTAATTGTTTCAACTGAAGTCAGCAAGATTTCAATAAAAATCATTACAGTTACTAAAAGAACCAATCAGTTTCTCGATTTCCAGCGGTGTCTTTACTTCAAATGGACAAATAGTGCTGTTTAGTGTCACTTTTTGGATATCATTATAAGCCTGCGTTCTTATTCTCAATGCTTCTAACAATTCGATATGGTAATTGTCAAAGACCTCAGACGAAGCCAGATATTTAGCGGATTATACGGATTAAGAAAGTATTTTATTTTCAATTCCTTCTTACTGTGAGTTTCTCCTGCTAGGGGGGAAAACCTTATTTTATGAAACCTTGACATTAGGAGTAGTTTTCGTTTAAAATATGGCATTCGAACATTCAAAACTACTACCATGTATTTTATTATATTTACAAATTGTACGCCCAGCTATGCTATATGCAAATCAATTATTAGTATGTATAAACCGGATAATTTTCAAGCCCAAAAGGGACGTTGGAGACCTAAACTAGAGTTAATTCCGTTATTTTAATGTTAGAAACTGCTGAATAGAACTCACGTTTGTGGCCTTAATTGGTCTTGTGAATCTGACGACTGTGTGACCGTTTTCTCGCCCTCCGCTGACTGTTAATATAAAAATACAAGCATTAAGAATACAAAATGTGTGAATTTGAAAGGTATTTTGAAGAGAGAAAATCTTCAGATTGATATAACATTTTGTAGTTCGAGGAGAACAAAATAAACAGACGATTTAATTTAGTTCGAACTTGACAGATTATGTAATTTGCAACTTAGAATAACAATAACATCTTCGTTTCGTTCGTAATTAACACGCTCTACCGTCTCAGCTTTTATGATTAGATTTGGCAGCTTACATCAGAGAGTTAATTGTAATTTTAGGGGAAACATATAAATGAACCAATACGAACTTGAGCGAGCCATTTTATAGACTAGGTTGGTTTTGTGAATTGGTTCTGATAAATGCTTTTAACCATTTCGACTGTTTTCTTAGAAATAAAATTAGCTGTTAAGTTCAACAATATGGTTGCGCATTTATCAAATCGGTTTCCTCATAAGTTCCGTTATTTCTATCTTCCAATTTCAGGCACACATCGGATTTGCTGTGTATATCGTTTTTGGTGATCTTTTAATTCGTCAAAACCCCGGCCATTGACCGTATTCAAGTACAGAATCAATCTTGTATTCTAATCTGGTTCAGCTTCTAAATTATAAGCTCTTCTATGTCTTCTTTTACTGTTTCGTAACATTTGAAAAAATAAAAGTATAAAACTAACCATCTGTGACGTCATTGGTGCCTTTAATGACGGTGTCTCGACATGCACCTGCACCAACTGTGTCAGAACACTAGATACGATACAAACAAAATAGTAATTTAGTTATGATCGAGTGCAAGTACTAATATTTATCAAATTAACAACGTTGTCTGTGAATTATTCAGTAACCTGGACCCGGGTCGCTAGATAATGATCAACTGCATTAGGTTTTCCATTCTTGATATAGGAGATGACAGCGTCAGCTCCAGCCATTACGGTTTCGTTTTCGGCACTCCACCCTGAATAAAAATATTTTATAAAATATAAGCTGAAGGGAATAATAAATCAGGTCACTCATATACTAAATGTATTTACGTTCGATGGGAATTTTTGTCTTTAGTCAGCGAAACATTGAAACATATCTGTTAGTTTCAAACAGATCTTTGTATTTCTCGCAAGATTGACGGAAAAATTAAGTTTAATTCGGTGGATACAGTGAAATCTGTGTTCCGGTTCCGATCAGACACTAGCGGTATAGAAAGAATTCCAAATCTGCCCAGCCCATGTATAATTAAAATTTTCTAATGTTCTAATTGATAGTCGATAGTCGAAATCAGTACAAAAAACCATGAGACTCAGTGACAAAATACTCATAGTTATAAATGACAATCATTTTAAACTGAAATCGGACAAGGTATATTTTTTGAGTGAGAGTAAATCTAAAAGAAATGATTTTCAAAATGGACCTCGTCTGATTGATGTTTTAAAACATTGTGAGGAAAATCTCATGAAACAATCATAATGTGCATCCGAATTTATTTGCAAGAATTTTAAACAGGTTAAATTAACTTGTATTTTCTTACCAAGTCCAATGTACTCGTCTTCAGCAACATGGGCTGCCACCTGGAATTTGACATTATCTCCATCCTTTTCCCATTGAATTTGGACTTGCTTGTTTTCTTCCTTCCCACCAATCATTTCAGTTCCAACGCCAATAATTATTTCCCTGCAATTTTTTAGGGTGGCACGTTTGACGCGGTGCTGTAATTTTTATGAAGCAAACAATAAGGTAAGGATAAAGCTCGAAATGACGGAATTCATTAACAAAATTGTTTTTATAAGTTAGTTTCATTCAAGAATCTAATCTTGAATCATTAAAATAAGGCTCATTCGGAACTCTGATCATGACAATAATTATTATTTCACACCGAAACGAAGGTTCACTTGATTTCTTGGAAAAAAAAATTTCTCATCCAAATTGTAATCAATCGGAAAATTCATTGATTTCGCTTAAAATCATACTCTCATTGAACACTCCAGTTTTTGCTCTGGTATCTTTAATATTTCAGAGAACGGAGAGTAAATTTGGAATATTTCAGTCTTCTCACGCATCTAAGGAAAAAAGTTTTGGGAATGAATTTGATTTCCTATTTACTTTCCTTCCCAAAAAATACGTTCTCAGTAGCAAGAAACATTGTTCTTGCGGGACAGGCTACTATTGGAAATACCGGCTATTATTCGAAAGTAACATTTATCGAAGTTCCATAAATTAAATGTAATTACTTTTGCAATGCTTCCATCCGCCAGTTTATAACCATTGTCGTCATTGATCCTATTGTGTCCGGCCAAGGAATTTTCATTCTCAGCCCTTCCTTCCACTACAAAGAAAGTTATACAAAAATGAAAGTCGAGGTAGCCCGTCTGTAAACTCTAGTTTCGTTTGGGACCGAATTTAGAGTTGTCACTTATGCCATTGAATGTAAGAAGTATGGGAGTTCGTAACTAACGTTTCAAATATACATACATTCTGCAGCACAATTAATGTTGAATCGTGTTGAGGAATGTAACAAAAGCGTACTCCGTTAGTTCTAGGCCAACAGATTTGTCGGTCTATAGATTCAGAAGTTTTACATTAAAATTCTACGCGTCCTCTACACGTTGGGTTGATGAAACAAAATATCCTACAAAATGTATACCTCATTTTTACCTTGAAGAGCGTGACTCAGTTGTGCTACCGGGATACAAATGCAGAATGTGGGAATAAGCCATGGATCACCCTGTATATTGAATTAACAAATTCATCTTCTTACCAGCATATTCAGAAAGAATGATTCCAAGAACATTGATAACCAGTACGACGGTTGCCCAGCGAAAACGTCCGGATCCTTTCGACCCGAACATTATTTCACTGATCTCCCTCAGTACGGCAATCACAATCACGGCGATTCGAGTTTTTAATTATTGTTCATCCGAATCATTAAAAAAAAATCTCTAGTGATATACGTTCAAACTTATTTTTCTATGATGATTGATGTAAAGCAGCTAAGTTCTGATTTGGATAAGGGTGGTTTTTTTTTTCTTCAACGGGATAAACACATAAGTTTGACTTGGTTACCAAAATGAATTTCTAATGCAAGTTTTTACAGCGAGAGCGACCAAAGACATTTTCAAAAACAGAATGGGAAAAAGGTTGTTCTATACTGTAACTCACTGTAACTGCATCACTTTCCAACACGGGGTTCTGAAGGCGTAATCTCAGAACATTTTAGAAAATGATGTAGGTTCGGAATGATTGTAATTTAGAATTAAGATTAATTTTTGAAGAAACACCGGCACTGTTGTCGCTACAAGTATAAATGTCTCTCCAGTAATTGCTACACAAGTATTTCAATCAAGCACTGCATTCAGCCAACCACCCAATTAGATAATCCATTTAATCTCAATTTTTGAACTTATTCTGAGTCAGAACATTTTGGGCAGATAAAAAAATCTATCACGACGACCAAACAATCAATTAATCAAACTTATGAGCAGCGACAGTATCTGAAAATACGCAGCGGAAATCAGAAATGAAATATTACCAAAACAAACTCAGATTTTATTAAGGTCATTTCCAAAACTCTCTGTACAATTCTAACACAACCAACGACTAAATTGCGAGACCTACCCTTGTAGCTAAATTTTGAGGAATAGGGAATCTACACACAGCAAATGATTTTGTAGTATTTCATTTTCCTCAAGAAAAATGCCAACTCGAGTGTACATACGGCATACGTAGACGACGATAAGTGGAGTCAAATCGCATAACTGAACTAATTAATTGAGTACCTCTTTTCGGTGATTTGAGTACATTTAGTATCGTAGACAAGAATTCCCTTCCCCTACCCAGAATTACATACTTAAAATAATACCAACCAGATATTCATAATTCAATTCATGCAAAATTAAACATTAGTTTCGAATTATAACGCTGCATAGTGTGCAAAATTAAGACCAGATTTGAATCTGGTATTTCTACAATATGGTAGTGAGTACAAAACCTTAGACTCTTCAATATTTACATCGAAGACAAAAGAAAATAACACCGATGTTTGTATGTGTACAGTTTGTTAGAAATCCGAAGCTTGTGAAAATCAAATTAGGTGCTTAAAATTTGTCATTTAAAACACTGAAGCAAATTATCAATCAGTCATGACGTCGGACTCACTGCATCGCCTGAAAGACTTGAATATTCGGAGTAATCAAATTTGTACGGTAATTTTAATTATCTGTAGTATAGAGATTACCCATGAAGCGTTTAACCCTTCATTCGTCTGTAATTTCCAATTAAATTGTTACAGATTTATTGAATGGCCAAATTAGAGTCTGTACTTGACCGCTAAGACCGAACCCTGAGGTAATTTATATCAATATGGGTCATCGCTTTGTAAAAGAAAGTGAAGGATACTATACAAATGATTTTCAGAAATATACAGATTATTTATGAATCTCCAAGCTAGTACAAGAGCTCTAATAATTTTAAATCCGGAAAACGGATGCCAGCGACTAGTTATGGAAAACTGTACATGATTAGTTTTGTTTAAATTTATGATGCGTAGATGAAGGTAGTTAGTTTAATGTCTCAAAAATTTAGAATAAATGTCAAATGTCAAATATTGAATTCAAGACCAGGAAAATGACTTGGGATAAATGATGCATGAATATTTTGTGTATCAATTTGAAAACGAAGTACTAAAATCAGAATACTCTTGCAATTTTCCAAAAGTACGGCGCGGTGATGCGTACGTCTTTGTGATCACAGCTTCCAACGAGATCTGGACTGACACCATCGCGTAGAATACATGGAATAATCGTACGGTATTATGTATGTCAATTCATCCAACACATCGAATATTTAGACAGATCCGAAGACTCACAATTTTATATAACAAATCTCTGGCATCCAATTGCACATTAATATTTTGAATCATAATATAAGATTTTTCTTAATTCTTAATCATTCATCGATTTCATACTTCCATTCATCCATTCCATTCACATTCCAACGCGCAACTTACAAGGTATGGTTCCATCATGAGGGCCAAGTGAACATTTTATTGTCAAACATGACTCCATCAATGAGGAATTATTGTCTTGAGTGCAGTTGTATTACCACAACATTTTATATTGTCGACGTATAATGGCAATACGCTTACATATTTACAACATTACATTATGTATTTTCTATAGTTTGCATCGTATTTATGCAAATTAGATTAGACGTTATAGAAATAAATAAACTAGAATTACAAACTCTTTAATTTAATTTCAAGTCTATTTTTCTAATTGATTTTAATTGTAAGTACACGTTATTTATAGTCATTGTATTGTCAGAAAGCAAGTTTCAGTTCATATGGTTTTTGTAGTAAAACAGATTCGTATTGAAAAAATGGAGTTAATTTTAACTTTTCTCGTCATCGTAAAGCCAAATTCTAACAAGTTTAAGTTCAAGTCTTCAGTGGAATCGCTGAATTTAGAATAGAATCATCCGGCTACATTCATATCTACATTTTTTTTAAATCTCGTCGAGACTGATTTTAATAATTATGTATAGGAATAATTTTAAGAAATAATTCAGTAGAAGTCAGTGTCAACTTCTAAATTATCCAGATTCAAAACTGCTATCATTTTTCGTTAAAAAGTTTCACTGAAATATTTGTCTAAAGTTAAAATCAGAATAAATTATTTGAGAATTTCTTTCAAATTATTGTCATCAAATTATGACGAGTTTCTCCAGAATTATTGTCTAACGGTTCGTTCGAATGATCTCCTCGCAATTTATTGTCGAGATTGAAGCAAGTTGAGAATTTTGTGAGCGTTAATAAGATTAAAATCGAAGTGTAAAAACTAATGCGTTAAACTATGGCTGGATTGATTATTTAGGTACGGAAGCCTACTTATTGTATTGACTTGTGTGATTTCAATTCGTTAATTTGCCAATTTTTTGTATTGTCTTGACAGACTAGCTTATGTGAAGTATCCTATTTATGAATTACATCAAAATTGAATTATCGAACTAGATATACATTTAATTCTAGGATCTAAAATCAACCTAGTTAATTATTTGCTAAACACGCACTGACAGCATTTTGCCGTTGTGATAAAATAATCTCTGTTTCTTCACATTTGGTTACCAATTATCTATGCTAACACCAACAATCCACAAACTTTTACACACATTTACATTTTACAAACACAATTTAAACAATTCTAGCACACCGTAGGTTCAAATCACATCATATAGAAATCTGGGGCGTAGTTGAAGCAATGGAAGGTTCATGGGTGAGTCGAGCATGGATTAGACGAATTCAAAATTTTGAAGCTTTTCAAACAATTGTCTTAAATACTAATTTCTTTTGGAGATCCTGATTAGTGTGAACATTTACATTATTACATAAAAAGCCGTATACAATAAAATTTGAAAAATTCGTCAAAATCACTCAGTAACCTTTCCGTGTCGCGCCCGTATCTAAGAACTGCGCTAATTTATCTTCCCAAGCACTATTTGCCTCCACGAACAATAACGAATATATTATTATTATAAGATACATCAAATTCTAAAACTTTATTGTTTAATGTATAAAAGGCCACTTCATTGTAAAAAGGTTTTAAGTTTTAGCTGCTGTTGGAATGTGGTATGAAATATTTAGCGTTCCCAGCAAAATTCGTTTAAAAACTCCTTTTTTAATGTGTTGGATGTAATCTCTAGAAATTTTGAATTAATTTTCAGTTGCGAAGTAGTACATTTTGTATTATATTGTCAATGTTTTCCGCAGTATTTTTTATTATTGTCGATGGTATACTGGCTGGGTTGTTCGCTAACTTCCTCAGATTGATTTTTTTACAAAAACGTTGTATTGTCATTGATTATTTCGAAGATGAAATCTTAATTTTATAATTATCCCTACATATGTAATATTTAAAATGAAATGACTTTTTTTATGTAAATATTGTTGTGAAGTGATTGACGTGATGTGTGAAGAATTGATGTGTATTCGTGGGTTGAATGATAGGTGTGAAGATAAGGTCATTTGTACAGACTTGTTTTCCATATTTCTTTGGGTATTTGTGGAGGTGACAATAGTTCTTTTAGTGTGGTACTTAAAAATTAAGTGTTCTTCTCAATGTTGTTGCTGTAAGTATGGCAGGAATCACAAGAAGTAGTAGAAGGGATTGACTTGGCCGAGGCGAAGTTTCGGCAAGGGATGCTGAATATCGACGTTGTCGAAACCCTGGGTTTTCTACATGGATCTTCCAACCCAAGTTGTTGTGCGTGTAACACTGTGATAAGAAAGAAGTAAAGAAGATAGAATTAGTGTGGAAACGATTATTTGTCACCATCAGCTTAAGTTTAAACCGACAAACGACGACGTAAAGTAATATGTAACGTCTTAAACGAGATATGACAGACTTTTCTTAAGCTATATTTATTTTATGGACTACGACAAGTACATTGTCATTGTCATTTTGCTTCCAAAATCTAGTACATGCTCGTCTACGCGTTTCAAAATAATTTCTATTTTACCTGGTAATAAACTAAGTCTGGTGTGTCATCTGCGACAGTCCATTTGAGGACGGCTGGTGCACCAGAATCGTCACAAACTAGACGCAGAGTTTTCATATAATCTTCAAATGTCTCGGACTGAGTTGATTTATCAATCGTTTTGTGTTCCCACTCACAATAACGCCCAACTGTGGAATATGTATTATTAATTAATCTCTGACTTCATAAAACGATTACAAAATCAATTTTTCAATTTAGTTTTTCCGATGTAAATACATAATTAATTAATTACAAGAATATAAAATGTTCATTAATCCAATCCAGTCCAGGCTGCTGCGCAATTATCACACTCAACACATTTACCTCCTCCGTTTCAAGATTGGTTAGCTTAATGCAGCTGAGCAATAAATCGTAAAAATGCTTAATACTATTGCTAATTAATGGAGAAAGTGAGGAAAAGAAATTAATTAATTTAATTAAACATTGTTTTTAGTTTTTATATTATATTAGACCTTTTATTAAAATTGTTGCATAACTGATTAAACTAACCTGCTGTTGGATAAGCATAACCGGCAGAGTCGTAAGAAACTCCGGCAAATACTTTTTGTTGTCTTTGTTCGTATTCTTTTTTCTGCCCAAAGCCACCCTCCACACTGTCCGTAATGTAGAGTGGATGGTAACGGGCAGGATTTTTTGGGTCATCCCCTGTAGGTACAACATACAAATATTTTTAGTGAAAAGATTCCTGATTTCAGATTCATTTTTATCGCATTACCTCCTTCGATGATAAAGTGGTACGTTTTACCCCGCTCCACATAAATTTCTGGAATTAACATGTCGTTGATGTACCATGCTATTCCCCAAGAAGGTTGCCCTATTCAAAATATATTATTTAATTATTTTTGGATAAATTTTCTAAGTACAAATGCTTTCGTAGAACAATTCTGAAATTAGTATCAGCCGGACACCTTACCTTTCACTAAGTCGAATCCTTTAAGTATATTTATTCCGGAGGTAAGCAAAATTAAGAAAAAAATGAATATCACGAATATGTTTTTATCGTGATAGGATAGGGCAATTTTTGGTTACAAACACACCAATAACCATTTGGAATTACAAGCTACCTGTAATGGTAGAATAGCCCCGTTTCCCCCCGGTGGGTCCTATTCTGGCAGTGAAATTTGTGACCCCTTCTATGATGGACGGTGGCCAAGGTTTTAGCTTGTTCTCATCCGAACTCTTCATGTTTGGGAAATCGTCTCCCAGAAGACAAGTGTGGTCATCTGTACTGTGAACCGAAATTCTAATGTCCTCTGGAAAATTAAGAGGAACAAAAATTCATTTTTTGATTGACTCCTTTCAAATTAATTTGTAGCGATCTAAAATACTTTTCGTAACATCCATAATCTTTATCTTATAAAATCCACATACTAACTCCAATTCTTACCAGAATCAGGTGTCCTTTCTCCAAAGTGGTAGTGTGCTTCTTTCCGGTTGTTCAGATTACCAATCGCAACCATGATATTCGTTTCCTCATCCAATGAAATGTCATACTGGGACTGAAAAGGACATATGAAAGTGACTTCTTTTACTACAACGAATTCAACAATGTTTGTGAATCCGGCAATCGGGAGAAAGTAAACTTTCTCTATCGGTTTTTTTTCTTCTACAATGAAAACAAAACCGATTTTACCGAATTCTCGGCTGATTTGAACTAAATTAAAATCTTTCTGAGACATCCTTCTGTACTCGGCCTTTTTCTTCAAAATAATTATCTACTAGTTTAATTTGAATTATAATAGTAAAGAGATAAAATTAGCTGACCTCTCGAGCTTTAATTGGCCTTTTGAAGAGAACTGTTGTAAAACCATTTCGACGGTCCCCACTAATGACCGTCACATCATCCTGTCCGTTGATTCTGGAATCCGGACAAGCGCCGTCTTTGCCATCGCACTATTAAGAAACGTAAATTGTATCATATCTTTCCCAATTCTATCAATTATGAAAATAGTACCCAAGATTTCGAACCTGCGACTGTGCCGTTAAGAAGTAATCCTCAGCATGGAATTTCTTCCTCTCAGTCGGTGTGTAATAAATGACGACGGCGTCCGCTCCCACCATTTTTGTTCGACCTTTTACAGGGCTGAAACCTTGAAATGAATTGGAATTAGTACATGCGTGAGACATCTTAAAATCATTGAAATAGATTTGACATTCAAGATTGAGCATCTACGTATGTAAACCTTTTGAAGACGGGTTCTAATTCAGAAAAACTTCAGGTTTCTTTAAATCCTTCTTTTGTCTGCCCACGTATGACCTTATCCTTGTACAAATTCGTGAATACAGGTGTTGAATTACTGAACACGCACTTCTTCGAATTCGAGCTCTAGCAATTTATACAATGGCCTAGTTTCTCATTCTTACAAAATCCCTTGTCATTTCTACTTTTTAAGTTCAACAGTATTGAGTTTTTAATAGTCCGAATAACGCCAACTTTCTCCATAGGTTCGTTTAATTTGATTACACGAGCTAGAACTAGGGGAGCAGAGTGAAAAGTTAGACAACGGGTTGTGGAGAACTTTGGCTAATGTCAGAAATTACTTTCGAGTTCATTTCCCTAGTGGTATTCGTGAGAATTCACTCATTAGTCGGAAAATCTTCATGATACTTGTCTAACGCTTCGAAGGGTAAAATTTATATGTAGGTCATCCTTCGTAGTAGAAACGCAGCAAAATTTAAGCCGGACGTTCATCAGAGCATTTTAAACGATTCCATTCAGAAATCCGGCGATAATCCGTTCCGAGTTATTCAAAAAGTACTCTCAGAGAGCTCGAAACTATTAACAAATATATTTAGAAAGGATCCATATTAATTTTCGGTGCGGTTGTTAAAGTATAATGATCAATAATTCTTCGATTGATGACCATGCTGAGCTGAGGGAAAATTTACTGGACTCTGGTGTCTACGTACAGGTCTACCGTAATCACTCCACTCCCACAACCCACGAAGGCAGGGAGTTACCAGAACAAAATGAGATGTACATTTCATATAAAATTTGGCCAAGTATTAAAAAATATGTAATGGTGGCAGAATTGCTATTCCTCAATCACTCCATGACTAGTATTTATTAACGTTTGAACAATAGTTCTATAGATTCTAGACACTACATCAACATCTAGAAAATGTTTTTGTCAGGTTCTTTCGACAATCACCAACTAGAAAAGAGGTAATGACAGTTATGCACCACCCGGTGTGAATAGACAATTTATCCTTACCAAGTGCGACATATTGTTCCTCCTTGATTTTGGCTGATATTTTGAATTTGACATCCTCCCCATCCTTTTCCCATTGAATTTGAATCTTTCGTCCATCTTGATTTGAGAATGCAAGTTCCTTACAATTCCGAAACTCCGTTGTCTTCTTGTTCTTTTTTTCGTGTTGCTTTGGGAGAAAGGAAAGGAAGCAAGAATTATTTTCATGCCACAACTCACTTCTGGAATTATCTCATTCTCATTCTAAATTAATTAATTCACGAAATCACCGGTAGTAAACTCAAAAACCAGAAACTTGAAAATAACAAATTGATTCGAATTGAACCCCGGATGTCAATACTTTCAAACTGGTTTAATGGAGTAAGTTTACGGAAAACGCTAGGTTTGGACTACAACTGGCTCTGGATCAGAGTATGTAGAAGCACATGCTTCTCTTCAAAGTTTACGATAAACACATGGTTCGCTGCTAAAAATATAAAAGATTTTGGCCCACAGAAGATAATTAAAACGTCAAAGCCGAACAACCGCTTACCCTTGAATGCGGCCTATGTGTCGGATGTGATCTTGGCGGAAAATATCCGAAACTCGGCTGAACGCAAGCGTGTGTCAAAGGTTAAATACATAAGAACATATACTTGAAAATGTAAGACTTGGCGAATAAACCGTTATTGTATTTATAAATTCACAAAACACAAATTTCCTGTAGAATTTCGATACGTAATGAAATTAAAACCAGCTCACCGCAGTTCTATATTGACCCAGGAACGGTGGAACGTTCAAAGTTTTTGGAATCGTAACATAACCGAAGTCTTGTTTGAATCTGCGTAAAATCACAAGGATAGAATGTCAAAATTATGTGCATACAAAGTGCTTACACGAAGGATTTTCTTTTTCTCTGTAAATGTTGATCTTGACTTACTTAACGCACCACATCGAGATCCAGTCGATGTCGTAAACAGTAAGATCGGACGGTAATGTTAATTCAATGTCCTCTCCTTCATAGCCACGCAGGACATCCGTACTGAATTTTAAAGAAAAATATAAAAAACTTAAAATAAGATTCAGATATAGATACTTTTAGACGACCAGACGATGCAGAAAATACTCAGGTCAGATCAGATAAGCATTCAGCCGTGAATCTTTGTTTTATTGTAACGCTGATTTCTTGAAAACGAAATTTTCCTGTAACGGAATTTGTGAAATTATTATTTTTTCTGTCCATAGCACTATGACCCGGATTTACTATTCGGGTTCGATCCTTCGGGTAAACATATCACTTATACTTTCGTGGCATGAATTTCCTATTACTTGGTAATTTCAAACACATCGAATAAAATCCTTCCCTAACCTTCCCTTTTCATTTGGAATTTTTCGTCCTTGTGAATGTGGTTGACTTCCTGTGCCAACCCAAAAGAATGCATCTGGCCCAGCCCCATCGTAATACAGTGCAGGAATGTAGAAAGTTTTGGAGTCCAGAATCGTAATATTTCCTGATCTTAGCCCATGAGCTAAACGTTTGAACTCGGGCAAAATCTTTCTTTGAGGCGGATCCAGCGTGGATGGAATGTGTACTTCTCCAAAATTCACCTGAGGAAACAAAAATTCAATTCTTCTGTGAAAATTAGAATGTTCAGACTATGTTACTAATAATCACACGGAAGAGACCTAAGTTAACAAAATATTTCCTTAAATTTTAGGACCCGGGATTGGAGGGAAGTGTAAATTCGAAGGCTTGGATAAAAGTTATTATCATTAATTTTGTGAAAGAAAAATATGTGCTCCTCTCAAAACGTAAAACTATTCGATCAAATTTTACTAAATGCTTCTGCCCCGTTACAATATTCAAAATGAAGACATTATTTCTACAAATTTACTTAAAATTCCAAGTGGATTTTGTTGTAGTAGGTATTTTCTAAAGTCAAAATGGCTTCTTTGAAATCTGGTAATAATGGGGGTGCTTTGGCTTTTCGAACAAATGTCTGAACTTTCAAAACATTACGACTTTTCCGTATTCCTTAAAACTGAGAGAATATACTAAAAAGAAGTATTATATTCTATTATATGAAATTTTCTGGAGTCACCAATTTTGTAAAATGTTCCCAACAATAATTTAGAACTACACAATCGGTTTCCGACTAGTCGGGTCGATCGTAAAATCCAAGCTAAAGATATCCCGCTCACCCCTTTATTTTTAATCACGTTTTTCATCAATTAGAACAGGACACCCATACGTGCTTAAATTTCAATCTTAGTCAGTCGCATCCAAAGTTTTCACTTGAACATTTTCTTCCAGCTCATATGCATGTATTTTAGTTTCAGTTCATTTTCACACATTCGTAGCATGTAGTATTTCTCATCAAGGGGATTTAAGTAGAAAGTCCGGACCGAGAGAAAAGCCAACACACTTCACTCCGTTCATTCGTACATTCATTTCTAAGCGCCGCATTGCAGTTTACAGCTGAGAAAGTAGACGACCCGAATTTACAAGGAAACTACTATTCACGTAAAAATTAGAAACCTAATTATTGCGGGCACATGTCTGATTGATTCATCGACACAGAATAAGTTTAATTCATTGCTGCAAATTTTTAAAATATTACAACCGTTTCTTTCATTCATATTCTACTGAAACATCCATGATAATACGAAATCCAAGATGGTAACGAGAAATCAAAAAATAATTTTAGTTGACAAAACGTTCATATTTATTAGTAGAACATTTAAAATGATTTGCTCTGGAATTGGGGGGATCTTATTTTTACGTGAAAAGTGATTTCCTTGTCAGATTACCCGGGCACTGTGTGTTCGTCTCAAAGTGTGAGAAGATGAGGGAAAGACGGTGACAAGTGGCACTTGAGAGAGTGCCGTCGTGAGGACGACGCCAATTTGAAAAATCTATCTGATAGCCTCCATTATCAAGGAAGGAACATACATGCACAGTAAACCAAGATTCCCTCTCCACGTGGACCAGATTAATTTTCCTTAAATAGAACCAACCTAAACCAAACCCAGCTTCAACTTTCTCATATTATTTATCCACAAACACTAATAGTATTTGAGTCGGTAGATTTCATGTGGAGACAGAATCTAAAAATACAGGTGGGAAAGTGGGAATTCGGGGTGAAGGCGAACACTATTTCAACCCTTGACATTTCCACATTTGACCCATACTACTAGAATCTATTTAAAAAAATACATACTCACATGACGTAAATCCCTGTATGTATACTTTTAAATGTATTACCACGAGATTATCACAGTGGCGATAAATAGCACAGCAAAACAATTTTTTGGGTATCTCTGTCGTTTAATGAAACTAAAATTACTGGTGAAGTATTGAACAGCAGACGTTGTAACCAAATTAACCCTTCGTGTTTGGACAAGAATAGGTAACTTATTTCGGATCAAAATAGGAAATTGATGTGTGGGTGTTTGTCGAGTTATATTTTGCTTGCATTAACTACAGTGGTTCATTTGATCTTTTTCTGTTAGAAACTCAATAACTTATGAGTATGAATTGTTCCTGGAATGTGGGTGGGTGTAGTGTAATCGGATTCAATTTCGCTCGAATCAAATCCATCTCAAAGCTTCCGTTCTGTTCCACCCACTCTACTTAGCGCACTAGACCTAATGTGATACACAAAATTGTTTACAAGGCATGTGGGAGATAATTTTCATTGAAAACTAAAAACGATATCTGGCAATCGTTACCGCCTTTAATGCTTGAAATTCAGTTTATGTGTTTGGGTAGAATTTTGCCACCGTCGGCATAATATGATTCATTTGTTACACTAAAGATAAAATTCGTTAGGAGTGTTTAATGAAGAGAACTGCTCAAAGGCTGTAGAGGTCGACATACTTGAACTGTTCCTACAATATTGAAACTTACAGAATTAATAATTTCACAGAAAGTTAAAACACAAATTGAGTATCGTGTAATGTCTTGCTTAAAATTTAATTTTCGTAGAATTCTCTTGTACCAGATTGATGTTCAGGATTATCACTCAATTAGTTACAAACGAATATGATTGGTCGTGCCTGGCTGCCATAATAGTACTGACCACAATGTTAACTGATAACCAAACTGAGCAATTTTGTCAATAGACGACGCAAATAAGATTAGTGGGTTAACGTCAGGAAAATTCGACTACCCAGAGCGTTGCATTTATCATAAAGTTTAATTATGTATACTGGATTACAACTGATTATTTTTTGTCGAGGAAGACAAAATATTTTTTTTCACAATAATGCCTGCCACAAATATCTTACTAACTCGGCTTGAAGATTAATATTTGACGGATTGATTCATATTTTGTTCAGATCACGGATGTGCCTCCCGTTGTATAAGTGCTTTATTCGTAATATTAAATTCTAGAAAACATTTCCCGAAAGAACTGACTGAAGAGGAAGAGGCTTATCGGATTGAATTTCTCTGAATTCAAAGCAACTTGTTCCTAGGGCACAATTATTAAATTCTATCTCTTGCACACCCACACGGTCTGTAACATGAGATTGTTGTTAGCCTAAGCTATTTATACATATTTTCAATCTTTGAGTCCTCGAGATCTACCTGCCCAAGCAAATATAATAATAATCCGCCCAGCTCTGTCAAAGAATGTCTCCTGGCGGAATAAGCACTAAGCGCTCGGAATTTACAGGAATTGATGTTGTTGGGGAAGTTAAGGCGCTACTCGCACGGAGAATTCATTTTTCTATGGATATATTCCAAAGAATGGTAAAATGAAGGCATGTCAGATATAGAAATTCATTCTTGCACAAGGTGATTCGTCTATTTATCATTGCAGCTAAATGTGGGGGTGGTCGTAACGGAGAAAGTTGCTTTTCACCTGTATTTTAATTTCTGAGAATTTACCAGATTTCAGTGGGAGGTTAAATCTATTAAATTCTTCATCAAATTCACCAAAATTGTAAACAGAAATACAAGTGCTGGCATAATTGTGTATATTGTCAGTTTCTGGGCATGCATAGATCAAGAAACCTTTCAGCGGTAATTTTTAGCCGTCAGCAGTGTTCCGCGCATCGGATACTTGTGCAGAAAACATTTGACGTAATTTTTTCCAATTTAATGAGCCATGATCTAGACAACCACCTGACTCAGACAACCAGGAGTTGTCACTCCCGATTTTAAGCTATGAAACAAAATAATATTTAATCTGAGCCGTGATCGCCTGTACCACATGACCACTTATTTACTGCCCGAGCACGGTTGCCAGAAATAAGATTTATTGTAAACTACATCAAATTTGTTAAGAAGACCAAGCGGTAGGATCTGGATTTATGTTTACGAACCACCCTGCCCAAGTACAGAAACACAGTGTATGCACCTTACAAAAGTTATAACAAAATACTCCGTGAAGTCATACGTAGAAGTATGACAATCAACATCAAAAAACGAAGTAGAGTTGGGTCCAGGATACTGGTTCCTTTTAAAAAAGAGAAGGAAGCCATGGTATGTAATGACGTAGCGTAATGTAATATAATGGGAGTCCGACATGAGATATAATATGTTGGAACGGTTGAGAGAGCTGAAATCTCATTTTTCGGTCCGGAGAACAGCCCGTTCTTTTTATCGACGGATATAAGATCTAATACTTCTAAACCCGGGTAGTAGGTTTGGGACGCACACACATACACATGTGTGTGAACCAAACCCTCCCCCATATCCCTCTCCCGGTGAAGGAACATGAAAACGAACTCTGAGGAGTATCCGCCCAATCCAGAGAAATTGAGACAAAACGTGCCGCCATGAAATATTCATCAAATAGCGGAGAAAGCAGCTTTCTCCCATCCTTTCCCAACATTACTACATGGTGGTCCATAAGAGCTACGATTTATATCCTGGTTGGGTCTCACGGGTTTCAAAAAATCGGACCATAAATTAAATTTGCAAGTTTTGGTGGTCCGTGTGGATTTCGGTAAAATGTGAGATATACATTTTGGAGAGAATTTATGTAGGGTCTGATTAGGTATTTTGATGTTCAATCTAAACCTACCCACGGCACACAAAAAATTTGAATCTGAAATATAAAAGACCTTTCCTGTGTTTAGTTTAATTTCATTCCAGGTCAAGATTTCTGTGCTCCAGGTCGTAGGGTGCGGGTGGAGAGATTTGCAAGACCCACAATTCTATGGATTCATTTCACATTATACTCTTCAAAAAATACGTAAAAATGGATAACTGATTGGTACGGGGGCAAATGTGTCTGCACCACCATGTACTTAATAGTACTTGAGTTTCATAGACTCCTACAACTTACTTCTGGGACTCTATAAAGTATAAAAAATAGAAAGGAAAAAATTCGGGTGCTAGGAGGGGTGTCCCGTCACCCGTTTCTTTCATTTCCCTTCAACTTCTTTGATTCCTTCCAGTTCTGTGAACTTGAGACAAACTCACCAACCCGCGAACAATGAGATGTCTCTTTCTTTCTCTTCATACTTTCTTTGGGGAAAATACTCAGATGGAAACGACCAGAACCGAACTCACCGTACCCAAAAATCCTGACCGACTTACAACTGTCCCTCGCTCCGTTGAAATCAAATGATACATTTGAAAAATTATTACGACCCAAAAAATTGAAGACAGATGTGGGCGACCAAAATTGAAGAATAATGGACGGCAAGTGCTGAAAAAAGAAAGCTGTGAGGTTTTCCAACACAGAAGGGAACCAGCCAGGAGTCAGCTCGAGATTGACAATCAAAATATGTTTAAACGTGGAAGAAACCTTGCTGTAATGTTTGTCGCAAAATTCTTGGTTCTGTTGAAATTTTAAAATAAGATAGAACTAAACTATGGGACGCAACATTTAGAAAATGTGTAATGTGTAATGAAAATGTGTAAATCGAGTCCAGAGTTGTAGAATTCGAAACTCTTGGGTTTCCGACCAACGTTTAAGCAAATTTTCGAATATTGTAATAAACTCTAAAATTAAGAGTTCGTTAACATCAAGATGTGAATATTTGTTTGTTTTTCTAATTATCGTGACTCTTCCCAGATTAGGTGGCATTGTTTTTATTTTCGTAAGGTTTATTGCTCTCTGTTCCATATCGTACTCATCAGCCATATGATGCTGTGTATTTGTCGTCAAATCATCATTAGAGGGTCAATCCTCTGAGAGATAATTGCTCAGACAATACTGATAGAAATTAGCGTAATACAATCTGAGCGTAATTACGTGTCCACTGAACAGTTCTCCAGGATTATTAAAACTCGGTTGCGCTGACTTTCTTGCTCATCTTCATAATTTATCCGCTAAACTAAAGAAGTGGGCAGAGCTAGAAAAATAATTTTATTTTTCTAACAACGAAAGCTTTTTAAAAAGTTCTCCCAAGTTGGCGTTTAGAAAATAATAACACGGCTAAATTTTTGTGTGTTTAAATTCTGTTAAAAACCGAAATGGCAAGGTAAACTTTTATGTACAGTATTTAATGGCCTCTTTTAACAAATCTGGTTCTTAATTTCCAATTAACTACTAGGTGGATTCTGGCCTTGTTTTTTCTCACGATTGCAATCCTTACTCCAGCCTCCGGACAAAACATTGAAAGAATGTGTCGGCAGCTGAATTCTAACTGCGCAGCTTGTCAAGTTTATCAAGCTGAATGTTCAAATATAAAGCCGACGGTGACCCAAAGGCCTGATTATGGAGGAGGAGGAGGCTACCCAGAGTCACCGGGTGATAATCCTAATGTAAATATACGACTTAATTGTTCAAATAGATTAATTTTACAAAATGACAGTGTAAGATGATTTCTTCAATTGAGGTTTTCATGCCTTGTGTTTCGCACTATTGCTAGGGGTATCTTCCCTAGCCCAGGTAGAGTAACCCATTTTCTACTAAATTGCGCGGATAACGCTTCCCGGTGTATGTCGATTAGTGTAATTTGTAAATGTTTATGAATTTTTCAATTTAGTGCTTCACGAATGGAAAACTTTGTGATACGAGCACAGATTGTTGTTCAAAGAATTGTGTAGTCGTGAAGGTACCCCTTGGAGGTCCGGATCACTTTTACACTCAACGTGTGTGCAGAGCCAACAAATACACTAACAGCCGTTAAACGCAACATCATCCACTGGATTGCATTGTAATTGTTGTTATGTAAAAATAACGTCGGGATATTCATGGCCTTCAGCACTTAAGAGTTGATTCTCTTTATTGAGTAGTAAAATTTATGAGTTGTAGTAAAAATTATTATCGAAAAGAAATAAACCAAAGAACTTAATGCGACTGGCAGTCATGGTTAGCTGACTTTCCAATTAGTACGCTCGTAAACATTTCTACTAAAAGTACATAAAAGCATCTTCTTAAGACTTCGGTAAGCCTCATGGGCACACGTATTACACGGGAGGTCAAATTAATCCCTTCAGTTTTATTTGCCGACAATGAAATTCCGAACACAAGAAGAATCGCGGCCTTGACAAAGCACTCCTCTGTATTTAAAAAATATTTCTATTGATTTCTTGTCATGTCTAATGTCTTACAAGGAGAGTCATCACCAGGCCCTACACCCAATTTTCTTAATCCATTGGCATTCCCTGAGTGGGTTTTCGTCAAAAATTCGTCTGCACGCACAAATGAAGCACTTTTTATTCGCCTACTTCCGAAAATATGGTCAAAATATTCCCGTGATATCGGAAAAATCTGTTAAATCAGACTCTGTTTCCGGTGTTTTCCATTTCACTTCAATGTTTAGAAGTACCCATTAACCGCATTACAAGAAATTTCAGCGGACACCTGAGGATGAATTATGGCGAATATCGGGGGTAATACTTATGACCCACCCTGTGCCCACAATTTACGGCATTTGTCACATCGTATCACATAAAACAGAATGATCCAGAAATCCGATCTAAAACCAGAATTCCAGAGAGGCAGGAAGACAATTCCATTGTTAAATATTTTATCGGGAAGTGACGCTTCCTTGTGAGACAGTTTGGATTCATATGTCATCGACAACAGAAACTACATGCATAGTTTCTGTGTTCTGTGATAAACTCTAATCGCTTTAAACAAAATTAAGTTAAAACTATGAAAGTGTTAAACTAATGTACTCACTGTCACCAGTGAGTCACCAGACACACTGACTGAGTAATCATCATTAAAAACACATTCGTTCTCCAACTAGACGACAACAACATCTAATCCAGCTTAAATCCCTAAAACTTGAACTTACACTATTTTCCTAAAAAAACAAGACACAGATATAATAAATAACATTAGTCCAAAGTCCTCATTAGAATGGGTCTACTACGCACACTACATATCCAATACTCACATTCGGGGATTATTTGAAGATTAAATGTAGGCCAATTTGAATTGAATTGCACTTGCAAGCCATTTTGTTTTAAGGAGAAGAACATGCCAAATTATTTTACAAGAAGCTGCTAGAAAATTGCGAATCGATTATAAGAGCCAGGCCGAGGTGTAGATGGATTCTTAATCCAAGGCCGCAAATTACTATAATTAAATACAAAAGCATATTCGTGTATAAGCGGCTAGAATTAATTATATTCTGATAGTCATCTGACCATAGGTGTTTCTTTTCAATAAAAATAGTATAAAAATAGTTCCGTATAGTTCAGAAATCTTAATCTTAGTCCAAGATGTGTTGGACCAAGAAGATATAATTTAATTGAGAGGCGATTCCCTTATACTTATAATTTGCTGACTAAATTCACCAGTCCTTCACGTTAAGGTATAAGACTTTTGCGGAGCTCTCATTAAAAAGCCATTCCTGCCGTTTTGCAGTTACCAAACAATTTTGTAAATGAATTACCATATATTGCCACCCTATATCACTGTGTAGACATACTGACAAATATTCAATTTTTATGTACAGCGAGAATTGAAACAGAATTACTTTGGACAGTGAGGTGTGTTCTTGTACTATAATATTGTATAATGTTTGATGAAACGATTTTGCTAGTCCTCACTTATGTACAGACTAAACTTTTAAAGAAAATTAGAACATTTTGTCGATATTTTGCGCAAAGGAATTCCCACTTTAAATCTTATAATACTGGAGCTGCATTCTGCATTGCGTAAAAGTAATAGTGAAGCAATTCACGGAGCTCTCATCAATTAGGACTAGATTTACTCAAGAGAGATTTCTGGATTTTCTAGTCCTCTCTTGATTGCCTCCTTTGTTAAAAGCTTTTTTAGTCCGTCCAAGTTGATACAGAATTGTTAGATAGGAACCTCGTTTTCATATGCAAATTCTCATCCTTGCACGCACGGTTTGTAAGCAAATTTAAACTTGAGCTCTGCTGCGGCAGTGATTTGATACACTGACTCGGGAAATTGAAACTTCTATAAAAGTGAGAAACATTCTGGGCTGGTTTTAATACTACTAGGTTCTAGGTTCTAGATTCCAAAATAACAGTTTCAGTTGCAAGGGTACGAAAATATCCAATTGCAACTACGTGCGACTAGTATCTAATCATCATAATTTAAGACAGGAGTTTATGGTTATTGTTTGTAAAAGAAATTCAAAAAATATGATCAGTTTAAAAAAAATAAAAGTGATGAAGGTATTTCAAATCTGAGTAGCGGTATTTTAAGAGAAAGACGCACATACACCGCAACTTTTAAATTAGTGAGTGGGACTAATTCATATGATTCAATCTGGATTTGAATTATGCATTCAAATGTTTCAGACCATTTAAATACCTGAAATTGTTCGCCATATAAATAAAACTAGGAAGTTGTACGAGAAATTTCAATATCTACCCACGAGGAAACGTTGGAGAAAGTTTATTGACTCTTACCGTGAAACGGCGGCACCAGACGGCTGGAAATACAAAAAATAAGAATATTACCCAATGTAAAATGTCCATACTCGTTTTCGTTTTCTCAGTTTTCGATTATGGTTGTAAATTCTTAAAGCATTAGTAAGGTTTTAGATGCTCTTACCTAACCACTTGATGTCTTTGAGTTTGTAGCCTGGGGGGAGCTGCAATACCACGTCTTCTCTGTCAAAGTCTCTCAGAACGGGAGGATCTCTGGAAAATCAAAGAAACTCGTTAGAAACTAAAATCAATGATTTAAATTATGTAGTTTTGCTTAATCGGGTGTGTTAGAAATGAGTCGAGATGATCTGATTTATATTTACTTAAGTCAGTAACTCCAGCGCTCAGCTCAGGTACTACGAACATCCAAGAACCAAATTAAATATCGAGCATCACTTTGAAGTGTCTTTTCACAACAAAATTTTAGAGAACCTGTGAACTCATTGGCTGATTAATTAGGATACATTATAATTACCGACTAAGTCTCGTTATGTATAATTTCTTTTATAATTTTGAAAATATTTTCATTAGCACAACAATTAATATAATTAGAGTTTTTGTGACTAACGAATTCACTACTTTCCCCGTTTCCCCCTCTAATTTATTGCATTAAGGACACTCTGATAAACAAACTAGCAGGGAGATTTACGTGTAATTTTTCGGGTTCACCATTCCCATTCGATTGA